>JAUTDX010000235.1:0-250109 GCA_030844895.1 Ambrosia x helenae
TGGTGCAGGAAGAAGAAGATGGAGGGAGAAGGAGAAGAAGGAGGAAGAAGAAGAAGATGGAGGAGAGAGAGAGACGTGGCAGGTTTTGGTTTGTTTTTTTAAATAAAATTAGTGTCCCTTTTTCCCCCTCCCACTAACTCCTCATTTTGAATTAACGCCACACTGCTGACTCTGCTGCCACGTGGACCAATCACAGAGGGGGGCCTTAAAATCCCCCCACCACTACACATGGTCTAATGGTTTAGCACTTTATTATTCAGAGTCTCTACCCATTCAGACCTCTTACTGGTTCAGCACTCATTGTCCAGCACTTGCCAAACAACCCGTAAGACAAGTCCTGATGATACTTTGATGGAAAGCCCTATTTTACCCTAATGCAAGTTAAGCGACACTCAAGTGCTACGATGATGACACTCAAGTGTAACTTAGTTGCCATTCATGTATAACTTAGGGGCTGTTTGGATTGTGTCTGACTGAAGCCAGTCAGATGTTCAAGTCTGATTTGGTTAGACGAGGCTGTTTGGTTGGGTTTAGGTCTGAATGAAAATGGTCTGACCTAGCTCTTAAACGCGGTCAATGTTGGAGTGGAGTCTAATTGGAGTCAAAGGGAGGCTGTGGCTGCTGCCACGTCGAGGTTACCCACCACCACCATCATCATCGACCGAGGTTACCACCACCAACCAAGAGAGCAAAGTCATCGGAGAGTGTCTGCTCCGATTCTTTCTTCGGTTTCCCTCTCTTCGTCGTTCCCCCTCTCTTTCTTCTTTCTCACTTCCGATTCACTCTCTCTCTCGTCATCTCCTTCTTCATCTTTTCCTGCAAGTTGATGGTGTTCCGGTCATTAAGAAGAGAAAGGGGTTGTTTGTGTGGACTTGTGGATGTGTTTGTTTAAAGAGAAAGATCAGAAAAGAAAAGAAAGAAGATAAAGAAGAATATGTGTGGGGTGTCGTGTGTTTCTTTGTTTTTTTTTATATAAAAATGATATGAATATTTTGATTTATTATTAACCATTCAGATGTCCAACCCAAATACCACTTAATGATTCAGCACTTAATCATTCAGAACCATTTAATCATTCAGATCTCTTACTCTGGGTCAGCACTTACCCATTCAGACGTTGCCAAACAGCCCGTTAGGTGACACTCATGGACCACTTTGTTGACACTCATGTTTAACATAGGGTAACTATTGATGACAATGCCTATCCACGTGAGTTCTATATGCCCATTTTACATTTTTAACCTTTTGGGTTGATATGCACGTAACCTAAAATGATTTACAAACTAAAGTATCTAAATGGCATTACGTGATTGTTGATCGTTTGATTATACGTGTTTAATATTAGTTGATAGCAAACTAATTAATGTCCACTGATGTTTATTTGAATTTTAAAGAAAATTATATGAAAAATGAATGATAGAATTGATGTATTGATGGGAACTTGTCCATCGAGTCCTAGCAGCTGACAGAAAACGTTTACGACATTTGATATGTATCATCAATGTTAAAAGTGTTTTGATGATATGACTTACAGACTGTTAATTTCCTGTATATATTAAAACTATAAGTCACTCAACGTAGCTGACTTTTTAGCATATGTTTGTCATGTAAGAAGAAAGTTGACTCTTGATAAGAAGTCACAACATAAATCAAAAGGCTACCCTACTCTTAAAACTGGCATCCTAGCGACCTTAGTTGACCTTTGATGTTATTTTCACATTTGTTTTAGAACTTGACATTGATGTAACTTGTGTTTGACGTTTCACGAGGCCTATTAATATGTTATTAGTTCAAAAACTATGTTTTATTGCAATTATCCGATTGGTGAGGTTTTCGGGTTCGAGCCTTACATAGTTACATATAGACATACTTTGAATATAAATTTAATTTGAATGAATTTTGTCAAAACTATTTTTACATTACACCTTTTCATTACACACAAAATAATAACTCCATGCATTTTTAGCCCGTCTAAATTCTTAACCTGTATACAAAACACAAAATACATCTGCTTCCAACAAAATAACCAAAGTAGTATTTCACCTTGTACGTTGCTGCGGAAACACATTTTGACAATTGTTTTACACTCTGTTCCAGAGTTTCATTAAAGGATAGAAGAGAAAGGATTTCCCTCCTCTTCCTTTCTCTCCAATTCTTTCCAAATTGAAAAGATTGAAAATCACCCTAAAAACCTCTTTATTATCCTTTTTATTCCCCCCCTTTCCCTCCTACAAAAAACTCTGGAACACATTTTTTCTCCACTTCCTTTCCAATCCTTTCTCTTCCATCATTTAATGAAACTCTGAAACAGAGTGTTAAGCTAACGGTTTGATAATCAAGTTCAAGTGTTATATTTGCTCTTTTGTAATGTATATAGTATGTACCTAAAAAACAAACATGACAATCCAAGGTATACATACCATCCCGACTTTGCGAGCTATTTAATCTATATTTACTCTATGTATTGTCACAAAAAGTTTGACATACTCCAACGCACACCAGAGCTAAACTTTACAGTGTGTTTGATTTTCTTATTTAACAAATATCACATTAATGTAAAAATACACATCAAGTTAGTTGATAAAGAATAATTCAAATTTATCAGTCATTATCTATAGTTATAGAAAAAATCATGGGTCGAAATGCAAGAGTACCATTTTTTACTAAAGCCAAATTGACCTACAATATTTTTGTTTTTCCACTAATCCCTCTATCTCAATTTTTCCATATTTACTCTCTATACCGTGTATCCTCTCTCTACTTCACCGGCTACCACCATACAACACCACAACCACCACCTAACCCAGTCACCAAAAAGAACACAAACGACTATCACAACTGTCATAAACCACCTCCACCAAATATACCGACCTCACCACACAATCAACACAACCACCGCAAACTAAAGAAAAAACAAGAAATAAAGAGCCAATCGACTCCAATCTTCAATCATCATCGTTGCAAAACAAAGAGGCTTAGATGCCACCACGACTGCAACTGAGTTGCCATGCCAGGAAGCAGGCCACCATTATTGCCACAACAAATCTCAAAACGAAAACTGCAGAGGATTTTCGGATAAGCATGACAAAAACAACATCCGAACCAACCATCATCTCACTTTGATAATGTATGTGAGCTTAAAAAAGCCAAAACAACATCGTTATCATCTCACCTTTAGTGAAGTTTGAGAACTTCACCTGACCAAAAAACAAAGTAAGGTTTTAAACCCTGAAACACACATGTAAAGAAACAAGAAGATGAAATCGCTGGACATGATGGAGAGATAAAGTTGCGACGGTGAGGTTTAAAAACCCCAAAATCACAAACGTGTCACTCAAATTACATTAGAGACTTATACACATGCTTAAGTTGTCTTACAAACAACTAAAGTACGAAGTCTCTCACAAAGAAAATTTAATAATTGGTTTTATTACATATATCCCCCTATTTTAAACCCTAATTACATATTTACCCAAACTAAAACTTAAATTACATATATCCCCTTCTTGTAGCAAAATGACACCATTACCCTCCGAAACAATAAAGAAACTTATGATCTTTCATTTCATCCCTAATCCCTCCCAACAACTCTACTCATCCCTGGCGTAAAACAATCGTTGCCTAATCCCCACCGGAGAACCATCGATCCAAACTTTACCGGTGAACTACCAATCGTAACTCTACCGCTGACCCACGAACCCATGCTGCCGCTGAACCAACACTCCTAACTCCACCGGTGAACCACCAACCGGTGATAAAAAACCGGTGACGAGAGGTAACAGGAGAAGAGAACATGGTTCTTTTATAAATATTCTATCTCCGTCCATTATTAAATTTTGAAACTAAGTGATACATGACGAATCAAAGGGTTGATGTCCCACAAAACGTAATCAAATGCTTACTACCTTATAATCAGTTAATTAGAAAACTAATGCTTTTCATATTATAGCTTATGCAATTTTTTCACTGCATTAGTGTTGAAAGATCTAGAAAAAAATGTTTGATTCATGATGTGTTTCTTTCCTTTGATTCATCAAAAGAAACAATAGTTTGATTCTGCAAATAAATAGGTTTAATACTACAAATAAAGAAAGAAAGGATATTGTACAAGGCTAAAATAGTCATTCTTAAATTCATATTTAATAATATGGGTATATTTGATATTTTTAACTTTTAAGAAGGGGAAATATGTAATTTAATTTTTAGCTTGGGTAAATATGTAATTTATGAAGTTTGTAGGGGGATATATGTAATTGCCCCTTAATAATTAATAGATAATTAATATGAAGACCATACCGTATTTTTTTAACCATACAAAACAAATTACTATTAAAATACACTTTAAAAAGATCATCAAGTACGACTTTATTACATTTTAACCGGATTAAAATCAACATAAGATTATCCGTTGTGGCTAGAGGTGAGCAATGGCTCTATCCTCTCATATTGAGCCACGTAAGCGCCCAGTTGACAGGGTGATAAAGCTGCTGCTCACTAGCCTGATAGTGTTGTGGCTAGGGGTGAGCAACAGCTTTATCCAGTTTTTTTTTTGTTTTTTTATTTAAACTTTGTTATTTTAAATTTATAATATTTAAATTTGTAACACAAATTAAATAATAAACATAAATTTTTCATTAATAAAAAAAATTAAAAAGATATAAATTAATAAAAAAAATAAACTACTAAACTATTCGTCCTCGTCGTTGAGGTGTTCTTGTTCCAGTTCGTATTCTTTCACGAGACGCTCCTGTTCTCGTTGAAGGATCGCCCGACGAGGCATGGGTAGGTTGCTAAAGTCTTTCGCTAAAAAGTCCATGTTCCTCAATCTTAGCTTATCGACTTTAGCTTTCGCCGTCATCTCCATTGTTTTACTTATTTTGCTAATTTCTCCCGCGAACTCGTTGTCTTGTTCGTTAGCGCCTTGTTTACCTTTCGTCTTGTCTCGTCCAGCGGGTCGACCTAGGAGAGACGAGGAAGACCCTCATCAGAGTTTAGGTCAATCCCCACGTGAGCATCCGAGCTTGTGGAGGAGATATACCCACCCGATGAAAAGGTTTTGGCCGTTTTGATGATGAGCCGCCCTCGCTCATGTCTTCAACAGAAATTAGTTCCATCCATTTGGAGTAATTACGTAGGATTCTCCACAAGTAGTCTTCATCCCACGTTTTGTTGGTCTTGTACTTGCGTAAGTCCTCTTCTTTCCACTCATCGCAAGTAAATTGATAGACGTCAATATCGCTCGACCCGCTCACTCGCACTCGAGCAGTGTTCTTGTAATGTAGGTTAGTAAACAAACCCACATACTTTTCTAATCTCGGCCCACCGGCCGGAAATCATATCCGTCAAACGCATTTGACTCCCTACTTGTTCATGGAATAGGTCTCGAATTCGTCTCCAAAAGACCTTAGCACGTTGATAGTCGGCTACAAAGAAAATTTATATAAAGTTAAAATCAATTATTTGCAACATTTATATATTTTAAAAAAAGTATATAGTTACAAAAAAAATTATATACCGGCTTTTCCATCCTCCGACACTTCAACCCAAGCCCGACAAATGGCTATTTTTCTCCTCTTTGGTCCATGGCGTCACTTGACGCTTTGGTCGAAGATTATGTTCGGCCGCTTCACCACCCCTACCACCACTTTGGCCGACCGACCTTCCTCGGCCACCACCCCTAGCCGTCGACCTACCACCACCTCTCCCACCTCGCCTTTGGGTTGTTGGTGGTTGTGAATCCGGAATTACGAAATCCGGCGACAATGGTGGCATTTGGCTAAGATTAATTTTGATTTCATTGCTCCCAACACCATCATACTCGCCTTCTTCAACAAATTTCATAGCGGGTTGGTAGCATCCTTGCCATTGTGAGGAATCCATAGATCAATCGGTTGTTTTTTTAATTATAGCTTGAAGAGTGTTTGAGGTGTAGTTTGTGTGTGACAAAAAGTTTTTTTTTTATTTTATAGCCAAACTAGCCGTTGGCAACGGCTAGTAGCTGCCAACGGTCATATTTCCATCTCGCTAACACACGCGAGCCCACTAACGGCTAGTAGCTCGCGCCAGCTCTCGCTCAAACATGTTATGGATCCAGCTAGCCACGTAGATTGGTTTGTGGCTCGCGGCAGGCTGCTCGCGGGCCACAACGGATAGTCTAACAATTAACAAGTAATTTTTAAAAATATTCATCATGAACTTTAAAAAAAATATTACGTATGATTTATGACTAGTGGGAAACCCGCGCGTTGCGGCGGGACCATTAAACAAAACAATGTCCTAATCAAACGTATTATTTGTAGATTTACCATCTCAAAATCATGGATACATAATGTAAGTTAAATGAGTAGTAGGTACACAGAGATGAAATGTGTTAGCGGCTACATTATCAATAACAAAACAATATAAACTCCTTAAGTTCAACTCATATTACTCTATAAATCACTTTTTAGACACGAATTATTAACACAATCAACGCCGATTGAAAGACAATATTACTCCAAGTGAAGTAAAAGATCCATAAAGCAAAAGGATGCCTAAATTTATAACTTAAGCATCCACCCCTATCTCTTAACAAGGTTGTTTTGTGAACTGAACATAAAATTCTTTATCTAACAACAGATTACAGATAACTAAAAGAGACCCTACACTGCATCATGGCAAGAACTAAATGATTAATAGAAAATACCATTTATGCCCTTTGTTGTGTAGGTAACTTTCGACATGATCACACTGATGCTTCTTTTCCCCGTCTTCTCAGCTTCAGTTTCTTCATTATCTTCATTTGCTATTTTTGCAAGTTCTGCCTTGACAACGGATTTCACAATCGCCTTTTCTTGGTGTCAGATCTGTATTGAATCGCTCATCTGAAGGAAAAAAAATGACATCAGATATTACCATATATATTTTTTAACTGTACACCTAATTTTTGGATTTTGGCAATAATATCCTCATCCCATTTAACTTTTCCCAAAAATAATAATAATAGAACTACTCTAAAGACATTATGGTGAAACATTAAAAAAATGGCAGCTAGTGTATGTATTCACAACCACACACATACATAAGTCTCGTGATTGTACATAAGATCAACGTACAAAGTCGGTTGCGACCATTGGAAGAGAGTGTGAAAGAGGTACCGAGGTGGAGGCCGATGGTGGCGGTTGTACTAAAGCTTTAGGGTGGTGGCCATAGTTTGGGACAATAAGTTTGCGAGAGGGATACAATCACATTATATACAACTTTACAAAAGTTGGTTTCATGTTTCCACTAATAATTTGCATTGAAATCTGATAATATGCATTGAAATTGATCGGTTACATTGGCCGGTTACGAGACTATGCGGAATTCCAGGAGAATACCAACGATGAAGGAGCAGCAATAAACATGATCTAATATAAAAAAATTAAACAGACCCTTATGTCTTGGGAAAATTGTAAACATAGTTCATAGTTTGAGACTATTATTAAATAAGACAAACATAATTCAATTCCTTTTGTCA
This sequence comes from Ambrosia x helenae, assembly GCA_030844895.1. Classification (NCBI taxonomy): domain Eukaryota; kingdom Viridiplantae; phylum Streptophyta; class Magnoliopsida; order Asterales; family Asteraceae; genus Ambrosia; species Ambrosia x helenae. The sequence goes on from JAUTDX010000235.1 coordinate 7,499, forward strand.
TAACTATTATTATTATAAATTACTGATTTGCTTATTTATTTAAAAGAAATATACAAAATAATTATCAAATTATATTTGTTAAAATTGTTCCATACGTAGATGTTAAAGACATTGAAACCTCTAGCCATAGTCATAACTCATAAAGTGGGCCACTGAATGCATTAAACTCTAAACAACATATAACTCCTAGTAGTGGACAATTGAATGAATATATAAAAATAGAGACTTTTGAACTTGCCCTATTGTTAATAACCATAATCTCAATATTGATGAGTAAAGACTAATTTACCCTTTTAAAAATGCTTCAAGTGTTTGTACATTAGGTAATGAAATTTGCATTTACTTAAATTTTTGTAGGAATCCTTCCCTCATGCTTTTAAAAAAAATATTGATATAGATAAAAAAAATGCTTCTTCTTTTCTTTCTTTTTTTCTTAAATAAGAAAAATATTGATATAAAAAGAAAAATTTATAACTTTATAAAGACCCTTAAACCCTAACATAACATAACGACCACCAAGCCTCTCTTCCTTCAACCTCTTCATCAAGCAGCAATCTTTATCTTCTGGGTACGATTCTTTATCCTAAATCTTTATGGGTTTCTTCTCTTTTTAACTAATCTCAACTCACACCTTTGTTTTACGCTCAATAATCTAAAACTAGGGTTTATGTTAAAATCTTGAATTTATTTATTTTGTTGTTAACTTGGGAGCTAAAACCTAAAGTTAGGATCTTGTATTGTTGTTGAATGTTTTCATAGGTTTAATGGCCATTAAAGGTAAAAGTCACAGAAGAAAGTAAGCAGAAAGGAGAAAAGTAAGGAGTTTGTTTCTGTTAATAATAAGAAAAAGAAAAATGAGGTGTTGAGTGAATCTGATATGGAAGATGAGGAAGTTGAAGAAATGCAGAGTGTTGATGGGGATGAAGGGGGAGAGTCCGGGTCGGATTTGTCGTCGGATGGGGACGATGCGTTCGCCGGCGATTTTTTGCAGGGCAGTGATGATGAAGGTACTGTGTATAATGTATTGTTGTGGCTGTTAAGTTTATTAAATTTTGATAATATTTGTGTTGAAGCGGCATAGTTGTTATTAGCGAACATAGCGCCCGCGGTAGTGAATATCGCTTGTTGCTATATGGTTGATAGCGATAAATAGCGGGGTATTGCAAGATTTTTGTATATTTTTTTTGGTAAAATATACATATAAAATATCTCTAAATTTTTCTTCTAGTGTATCGCTAAATACGCTATCGCTACGTAGCGTATTGGTAGCTTGTCACTGTCATCCGCTATTCACTATTGACAACTATGTGAAGCGGTTAACGGTGACACTGAATTTGGTAGAACTAGAAACCATTTAAAAAAGTTGCTTTGAAAAGTATTGACATATGTAAAAGGGATAATAGGAAAAACTTTAGCTTAAGTGCATAAGAATATAGTTTCGTAGAGCGTTAATACACACTATGGAGTTTAAAGTTGTTATCCATATGCCAATCTTCTCAGGGTTTTTTGTTGGTTGTATTTGTTTACAGAAATGGGGTCTGGTTCGCAATCAGATTTGGATTCCGACGATTCGGATCTCGAGGGCAAATCTAAGGCGATTGATGACGCGAAGGAGAGAGAAGAAGAGAGGCCTTAGATGAACTGCGGCTTAACATAAAAGAAACGCCTGATGAGTTCCGATTGCCTACGCAAGAGGTTTTGATCCTGTCTGTTTTTACTGTTTGTGCTTAATAATTGGTGACTTGTTATGATGCTTTTTATCTCATGCATTTGTGCTCCATTTACTTCAGGAGCTTGAAGTTGAGGCTCGTGGACCGCCTGATCTTACTGGTCTCCAACAGAGAATAAAAGATAGTACGTCTTATCTTGTAATCGTAAACTTTAACTTCTGTCACTGCTTCCATATTCTCTTTTCATTTTTTTTTACATTTTATTTAATGTACACTGTCCAGTTGTTCGAGTGCTCTCAAATTTTACTTCTTTGAGGCAAGAGGGAGCAACACGAAAGCAGTACATAGAGCAACTTAAGTTGGATTTGGGATCATATTATGGATACAATGAGTTTCTTATTTCTTCATTTGTTGAGGTAATGAGTGTATTCTGTAAATATGGATATCTTTATGATGCTTGACCCCCCCCCCCCCTCCTCTCCACAGTCTAAATGGTTTCATTTTTACGTTTCGTGTAGATGTTTCCACCTGTTGAACTTATGGAACTTATTGAAGCTTTTGAAAAGCCTCGACCAATTACCTTGCGTACCAACACATTAAAGGTGATATGGATCATATGTTATTTATGATATTATTTTACTTGTTTGGTTTGAGCTCTCTTACTAATCAGTCTTACCTTTTTCTGAGGATATAGACACGCAGACGTGACTTAGCTGGTGTCTTGTTGAATAGAGGTATCAACTTAGACCCATTAAGCAAGTGGTCAAAGGTAAGGATTATTCATTGCCTTTCTTTTTGTTCTGTAATGTGATATTGTGTTAATTGTCGTTTTAACAATGTAACGCAGGTCGGTTTGGTCGTTTATGATCATCAAGTGCCATATGGTGCAACACCGGAATATATGGCTGGTCATTACATGGTAATTAATTTTCGCTGCTTAAAATAATTTTTAGTTTTTTTAATTCATAAAGTTTTGTTAATTCATTTCCTTAATCGTTCTGTTTTTGTTTATACTGTTCAACAGGTGCAAAGTGCAAGTTCCTTTTTACCTGTAATGGCACTCGCTCCTCAGGAGAAGGAATGCATCGTTGACATGGCGTAAGTATCTGTTATCTATATCCAATTGCATCTTCGTATTGGTCTTGAACATGGTTTAAAAAAACGTGTGAGGCGTACGCCTCGAGGCGAAACTCTATGAAAATGAGTCTGAGGCGCGCCTCATAGGGTTTAGATTGTACATACGCCTCTAAGGGCTGAGGCGCTAAGAAAATGTGCGCCTCGGGTGGTTTAGGGTGTTTTTTATGTGTTTGTTTTTTGGTGTTTTAGACTTTTTGGGTCAATTAATTTATTTTTGATGTGTGTTTTTGGTGTTTTAGACTTTTCTAGGTCAAGTATTTTTATTTTGTACACACATAATTTTTATATTTATTTTTGACTGCGCCTCGAGCTTACGCCTTGTTCGCCTCGAGGCTTATGCCTCATGAGGCGAAGGGAAAACGCCTTGAGGCTTGTTTCCGTTCTTTTAAACTTTGGTCTTGAAATCTACAATGTTAATTTTGCATTTCCATGACAATTCATTTGGCTCATTTAAGTTACCTGATGGAACCGTTTTTTCTTATTTGTAGGGCATCACCTGGTGGTAAAACGACTTACATTGCAGCTCTAATGAAAAACACTGGTAGGTTCTTTTGAATGGTGATTTTTTACAAGTTTTCATATGTTTTTGGGTTCAACATTAACGAGCCTTTAATTTATTATTCAAGAGTAGTTCCAGAATTTGTTTCGTCCGTTTGATAAATAAGTTTCATCTAGTTAAACACTTTTCTTTATTTTGACTTGTTGTAATGCAAATGTGATTATTGTTATTATTAGGTATAATCTACGCTAATGAGATGAAAGAGCCGAGGCTCAGCAAACTAACATCAAATCTGCAACGATTGGGTGTTACAAACACTGTAGTATGCAGCTATGATGGGAGGGAGGTTAGTTTTTCTGGCTTGTTATATATTCATTGTTTTAAAAGCTTTATTTCGGTGGTCTGATATACCTTTTTTATTCTCTCTCAATTTAACTATAGCTGCCCAAAGTTCTGGGACACAACACAGCAGATAGGGTTTTGTTGGATGCCCCTTGCAGTGGTACCGGGGTAAGAGTTGTGACGTTTTTTTTTGTTCTTGTTTCGTGTATAGTCTTTGCTTTGCATTTGAATATAACAATTTTTAATTTTGCAGGTTATATCTAAAGACGAGTCTGTGAAAACCTCAAAAACTGCCGTTGATGTGCAGAACTGTTCACGTCTACAGAAGGTACCGTCAACCTTTTTTTCCAGCAAATTTCTTGAATTTCGGGTCAAACGCTTATCATAGAAATAGTTAAGCTAAATTTGCAATGGTTTGAACTTGACAATTATTTTGGATATTTTGGTTTGCAGGAACTTATACTGGCAGCAATCGACATGGTGGATGCAAACTCGAAATCAGGGGGTTATGTGGTCTACTCGACATGCTCTATGATGGTCATTGAGGTAAGGATGCTTATACTATTATTTATAATTATTGTTACTGCAATTATTATTATTGGTTATTTCATCTTAATCCGGTGATTGGTTGCAGAATGAAGATGTTATAGACTATGCACTCAAGAAGAGGGATGTGAAACTTGTGCCATGCGGATTAGACTTTGGTCGCCCAGGGTAACCGACTATTTGTTTGTTATTTTCTCCCAGATAAAAACTTATATGAATGTATTAAAGAAGGCGTGTTATGTTTTCGTATGTAGATTTGTACGCTTTAGGGAAAGCCGATTTCATCCATCGTTGGAAAAGACGAGACGTTTCTATCCTCATGTTCATAACATGGATGGCTTTTTTGTAGCAAAGGTATCCCTGTCTTCCTCATCTTTAAGTTAGACGGTTTAAACTAATTAGATCTGTCAACCCATTATCACGAAACACACATACACTACATATATATATGTGTGTGTGTGTATGTGTGTGTGTGTGTGTAGAGAGAGGGAGGTTTTACGCATTAAAAAACGCTAAAGGTGACTTTTTTTGACCAGTTAAGAGATAAAGCATAACCAGACTCAACTGATTATATACTATAACCAGAATTGTAGCAAGTGGAAGGAGGTGTTTTATCAGTTTGCGTCGAATGTTATATAATAATGTTTTTTCACGTTCCTATTTCAGTTGAAGAAAATGAGTAATTCCAAGGCGGCTCCAGCAGCAGCGGCACAAGTGGCGGAAGATGGTGGTTCCGAGATTGAACCTAGCACCATAGAGATCCCGCCACAACAAAGTAACACTTTCTCCAAAAAGGAGCAGAATAAAAGCTCAAAAAATGATAATAATAAAAATAATAATCCCAATCCTTCTCTTAAGAGAAAGAAAGACGAAAAACCTCATGAGAAGAGGAAGAAATACAAACCTCCTCCCAGAGAAGAGATTTCAAAAGCCAGGTTGGTACCATCTCTTACTTCCGGATATCCCAAAACGACCATAAATGAAAAGTAAACCCAAATCGACCCATATTCACACAATGATGTTTCTTTGCAATTTGTATCTATGCAGGGAAGAGAAAAGACAGGCGTTGAGAGAAGCCAAGAAGAAAGCGAAATCTGCGGTTTAACACTTTGCACCATATTCACAGCGCGGAAATCATTGGTATTAGTGTTTCAAAGAGAGACGTCGTAAGAATTATAGGCGTGTTTGCTAGCAGCCGGACACGGCTTTCTTGTTGTTTAATGCTCTCATTGGTTTTGGCAATGTTCTGTCTTATACATTTTGTTTTTTTGGTTCAACAGTTTTGTTATTTTTCTTAGGGGCATACTCTGTTAACTTAAAACTTGAAAGGAAGCAGATCTGTTAAGTTTTGTTATAATATTTATTAAGTTTATAACCCAATGATTCTTAGGAAAAATACTATTTAATTTATATAAAGATAATTATGTTACATACATATTAGTAGTAGCATTGATTTCAAAACCAATATGTGTTGCGATAGTCCACGTGCCTTGGTCCATGTCATAAGCATAGCGGTAAAACCTATTGGAGCCGTTAAGATTCTTCAAGATAAAGATATGAAGTACGCCTTCATATTCTTGAAGGTCAAATGATAAGAAGACACCATTGGCAAAAAAAAAAAAAAAACCAATAACATTGGAGCCCTTTTGTTCCGATTATTATTTGTTTTTTACAAAAAAAAGAACATATGTTTTAGAGTATATTATTTGTGTATGCATTACTAAATGAAATCAGTGCTAAATGATTATCATATCTCACCTCTTTATTCAATAACATCACTTGGATTACTATCATATACTCCTATACCATTGGCGCAACTTTCTTGGGGCGGGGAGGGGCGACCAACCCTCCTGAATTTTCGCTCAAAAATTCTGATTATATAGTATTCTTATAGCATTTTTTTGTATATACGGTTTTGACCCCCCTGTTTTTTTATAAAAAAATTAGTTATATACTTTCGACCCCGGTTTGGATTTTCAAGCTTTGTCACTGTACTATACATATTGTACATGCAGTACCTCAAGGAAGGTGGTATATGGGATGCTAATTCGATTAAGCCTGTAATCTACTGAATTGAAGATGTGTTAGATACCTTTTTGTATTGAATCATATTGTATCTTATGGATGTATTTGACAAAGAAGCAGGAACAACAAAACAAACAAATCATGAGAACCAAAAATGGATGTTGAGCATAAACACTCAAATTTGATATCCATTTTATAACTTCCCGTATTAACATAAAAAAACAAACACAGACAAAAAATCATCATGTTCAAGCCAACTTGTTCATTACGGTTTGAAACCTACCAACCGATGGTGATATAAAAATCCTAAAAAACGACGCCAATATTGGTCGCCTAGTCTCGACCCGAAAGCTGAACACCGAAAAAAGGGACCCATTGGAAAAAATATTGGGTCCGCCACCGCTGCATAGGGAGTCAGTGTTTTTCATACGCATTACGCATTAGTGTGGGTGTTTTCCATACGCATTACTTATTAGTGTGTGTCAAGAATCATTCACCCACATCAACACACACTTTTTTTTACAATTTACGTGTGAGTTTATGGCGTTTTACACCTAGTGAACAGTTTCCCACAATTGCAATCTAGTCCCTCAAGTTCTTTATTTGCTATATAAATACTAAACTTAAGTACTAATTTCAACTTAGCACACTTACAAATGATTGACTTAGGTTGAAAGATTAATGGTGAAAGTTGATGGTCTAGAAAAGAGTATTCATGGATAGATGGGGACGATGTTTGAAGGTAGCACGCGGTGTGAAGTGGCCTGCCCAAAATGTGGGAGGGAGAGAGGCATGGGTAAGGAGAGCAAGCATGACTTCATTGAGACGTCATTTCATGGGCTCGGATTTACCAGTTTTGTTGTCATGTGTTTTTAATTGTTTCAAAAAACATCTGCATCAACATCACAATAGCAACCATTCATCTATACCTAATAAATAAGTTACCCCAAGTGTCATGATTCTATAAGTCCGATTTTTTTAAATAAGTTACCCGCTTATGGTTGTGCTCATATAATGTATATATGTGTGGCCTTCGGGGGGGGGGGGGGGGGGGGGGGGGGGGGGAGTAAAGTTGCACAAATTTTATTTTAACGTTACTTTACTAATTTCGTGAAAATAACGTTAAAAATGACGGACAGTTAATCATGCATCAGGTGGTGACGTTGATAGCCAAAAGACAAGGGGGTATATGCACCAATCGGGTTTGTCCGATTGCTAAGTGTTATGTGCCTTATTGTCCAAGGCTTGATACAAAACCACTATTGAGACGGGGGTCTCACTGGAAGCAGTCTCTTTATTCCCACGGGATAGAGGTAAGACTGTCTACATCTTACCCTTCTTAGACCCTACCTTAGCTTTTACTATTGGTAGGATTAACTGAGTATGATGATGAATTTCATAATTCCATTCTTTCATTCTTTCAAGTATGTCATATTTTATCTTAGTGTTATTTTATAATTCTTAATTCTTCACTAATAACTAGTTAACATTTCTTTTATTTAACACGTGATATATATGAGTTTTAGCCTAGTGTAATAACAATTAACAAACATAATGTGTGTATCGTCTAACTTTAATCTCAACTAGTAGATTGCACCCGTGCTACGCACGGGTAGCACGGGATATGCACCGCTATTTCACAGTGCGTTCCGCGAAGGTTGTTGGAAGTTGTTTGCTATTATTAAAGGCTTCTATGCAGTTTTCAAAAAGTTGGGTCGCGAAACTGTGAAATCCTAAAAGCCTAGAAGTTGTTTGCTATTATTAAAGGCTTCAATGCAGTTTTCAAAAAGTTGGGTGGCCAAACTGTGAAATCTTAAAAGCTATCCTTGAAAGCCTAAAGGCTAAATTTTATTGCTTCTAGAATAATATCATATGTTCAGCCGAAGCTTTTGTCATGTGGTGGAGATACTATAGTTTTGCTTCTAGAATGACACCCCCCACTTACGGTGTGCGCATATAATGTACATATGTGTGGCCATCGGGGGGCAAAAGTAAAGTTGAACTAGTTTTAAAGTTATTTTACTAATTTCGTGAAAATAACGTTAAAAACGACGGACGGTTAATCATGCATCATGTGGTGGCGTTGATAGCCAAAAGACAAAGGGGTACATGCACCGATCGGGTTTGTCCCGATTGCTAAGTGTTCTGTGCCTTATGTCCAAGGCTTGATACCAAACCACATCGAGCTGGGGGTCTCACTGGAAGCAGCCTCTCTATTCTTAGGGGTAGAGGTAAGGCTGTCTACATCCTACCCTCCTCAGACCCTACCATAGCTTTGCTATAGGTGGGATTAACTGAGTATGATGATGATGATGATGATGACGACGATGACGAATGAGATGCAATTTGCAGAAAGTTGGTGGTCAAACCTTCAAATCGTAAAAGTTACTATTGCGCCGACGATTGTGTTTTAATATATATAATAATTTGCTTGATAAACTAAGGTCAAGATCAAACAAAATGGGAGTTAATAAATGTAGACCTAAAAATATTGGCACTACCAAATATACAGCTATACATAAATGATGGTCATATACTAGTAAGAGAATGTCAAAGTATGTTTAATTGCGCAAGTATGCGACTCGTATACATTTAGAATGTTCGTATATATTAGTACTGGTCGTATATACAATTTGTACACATGTATACTAGTTGTATACTTGCACAGCCAAACACACTTTAACATTCCCTTTACTAGTATACGAGTTTTATACGTGTCAGGGTGTCAAAACAATCAAATGAGATGATAAGAGTTCACAACTGTAACTGACTGCAAAACACTGACGGAATCTGTCAAGGCGACGAGCACATAACATTACAAGTGTAGCGTGACAATGGCCGTGAACAGTAAGCAACAAAAAGATGTTGGAATATATGAATGTCACGGTCGTGAAGTGTTTGTCTTAGCGTATTAAACTTAACGCTATGAAGTTTCAGTCAAAGTCATTCAAAAACACCTTTAAAGTTTAGTTGGGTCGAAAAAATCGGCCTAATACTCGTCGTTTGTAACCTTAAAAGGTTAATGTGTCACAGTTTAGTAACACAAGGACAAGTGCATGCATGCCTACGATAATAAGATCATTAGGTCCATAGCTACAAACTCAGGATTTAATGAGCGGTTTTCTAAATACATATGCAACGAACTCGCTAAGTACTGTCAATGGGATGCAAATCAAATAAAACCAACACAAAATCAAAATCAAAACTAAGACTTGATAGCCAAAAAATGAACAAAAACTTTGTAAGGTATTGCTATCACAAGTGTATTCAGGTTTTTGCAGATGCAGATTTCATCCATTCCACAAGAAAGCGGACTAGGTATCTTTAAATATCTTTGGAATTACTTCATGGGCATTGATATCTAACGCCACCGGATCCCTGAAAACAACAAACAAATATAACTCATTAACAAATATAAGACTTGACCGCCCTTTTATTTCTCCTTACACTCCAAACTAATGCTTATTTTAAGAGAATGGTATAAATATTATAAAGTGTAGGCGCTCTGTAATGGAAAAAGGCTCACCAGTCGCCTAGGCGCAAAAAAGTGTATGCACACAATAATAGGAAATTAGGAATATAAGAAAAGAAATATAACATTCAGAGAATAAAATATGTTGATTTTAGTGTCGTCGACCATTTTATGTAATTGAGATTTATGCGAAACTAAAGGGACTTCACGTCAAGTTCTAATACGGGTTAGGAGGTGTGGAGTGCCAAGCTCAATAACATTATGGATACTCGATCCGTTTACACCCTTACCTACTAGAGATATTGTCAGTCGTCACAAGCAAAGTATCAGAAGCTAGGTAGGCACTAGGCACAAAGGATGAGCCTGTCAACTAGACGCAGGGTACTTAAAATAGCGAGGGCCCGGGACAAGCAAGGGGCGCGGTGTAAACAAGCCATTTTTAGCTGTTTTAGACATGTTTAGGCTGGTTCTAGGCCACTTTTAGCTGTTTCAGACTGATTAAAACCATGTTTTTATTCAGAAATTTGCCATCTTTTTCCAGATTTTTTGCGCCCGTGCATCTTGATGGACGCAAGGTATTATCAGTGCAATGGGCTGCGCATGGGTACGCGCCTTTGACCACATATAATAAGAAGTCATGGTTCATGAGTAAGTAGTTTATCACAAACACAAACCTGCACAATACTTGGCCTTTCTCGGAAGAACCGGGAATGAACCATTCTTTTCTGACGAGTGGTGATTCAAACTCCACAAAAAATCCGTCACTTTGTCCATGCTTCCATTTCCTCGGTCCCTGTCCTTTCCACACCTGTAAATCAAGAAAGTCAACAAGTAGTTCCTCTTTAGGTTTTTCAATGTCCTTCGTGACTCAATATACCATCAATCACAAAGATGCAAAAAATAAATAAAAAATATATTACAATACCTGTGGGTATGATATGGCACTCTTCGGTACAATTAAGCATGCTGCTCGAGAAAAAGAGTCCACGGCATATTTCCTTAGGAAGGAAACACAATCACCATGTGTATGGGGAGACTCGAATGCCTGTTTAATAAAAAAGCCAGCATCCTCAGAGGTGGAGTTTAGATTGAACTTAAGTGTTGGCAATTTCGACCCATTTGTATATGAATGGGTCAATCAAGTTATGCTTATCTGACCCCCCCAACCCACACACACTTTTCATTAAAAAAATTATACAGCTATTTGAGTAATAAAAATTTTGTAAACATATTTGGCACTGATTTTTTTTAGTTAAAAAAAAAAGTGTTTCGGGTTTTTAAAGCGTACACAGAACGGTGCATTTTGAGTTAGGCCATTACACAACCCATCTGATTAACATAGTTGAAAGTTCTAACGGAAAGATGTGAGAAGGGGAATATGACAGTAATATAGATGGTGCGTATACCTTGTCAACATTGACCACAGGTGCATATTTTTCGGTGTCTGTCTTTTCCTTATCGAGCAAAAAGTGAACTCTTGCATCGACATTTGATGTTTGATGCCATGATTTAACAGCATTCTCCATTGTTTCAACCACAAAAGAGAAAACTTCCTCGTCTACATGCTTTTGTGCCTAAAAATACAGCAATTTTAAATTTAAAACCTACTTACTTCATCTCCAAATGATAATATATTTTTCATATAAAGAATAAATAAAACAATTTCAGAGCCAACAAAATAAAGAAACTAATATTTAAAAGATTTTTTTATGGGCAAATTAAATTACCAATTCAGATTTAAAAGCATCCAAGTGTTTTGCCAGATCAACATTAGATCTCAAATTGTTCACTTCTTCAGACCGTTTTTTATCCTTTGACAACTGCGTAAGCCTCTTGATCTTTCTCGACACCTCCGTATTTTGCGGATTATGCTGTAAGGCTATTCTAAAAGCGTCCAATGCCTACATTACACACATATAACCATCAAGATAATATTATTTTAAAATCTTATTGTTAATACCAAATACATGACTGTCATTATACATCATCGTATCGCTCCATAGCCTCTAATACACATCCTTTCCTGAAGTAACCCTGTAGATAAACAATGGCACTAATTCAGAAACAAATTAGTCGAATGACTCGAATCCACAGCACATATAAATATAAAAAGCTATAGTACCTTTTCCCAGGTGGGATTTAAAGATATAGTTGTTTCAGCATCACTGAGTGCTTTCTGGAGCTTGACAAGATTTAGAAATGCTGCAGCGCGATTGCTGCAAAATACAACAAAATTTAACAAAAATGGCATGGAATCCTAATCATGATAAACCCAAGGCCAGAGAATGAATAACATTATCCGATCGCGCGCGATCTTAATTCTCAAACCACCAAATGGGTCAAATTAACTAAAAAACAGGTCAAACGAGCAGATTGTGTCAACATTTTAGAAGTCCGAATACATCAAATACAAACAAGAAGAAAAAGAGTACTATACAGGCTATTGATGAACATGTTGTTTCTAGGTTTTTCCAATTTAAAATACAGATTTTGTGTTTTTCATGGAAACATGGATAATATTATCCAAATCTGTAAAATCCTAATCAATTTAGTATATATAGATGTGTAGGACCTTTGTAATTCCACGAGCAACGAAATAAAGAGTACTAGTTTCAGCCTGTGGACGTAGGTCACACCGACAGAACCACGTAAATTCTTGTGTTCTGTTTGCTTTAATTTATTGTTTGTGTGTGTGCATGATCATATCAGTTCCAGTCCTAACAATTCCTGCCTCTTAAAACCCCTTTTTTCTATGTAAAGTGTAGCTACGAGAGATTAAAACAAACAACAAAAAACAGAGTACTAATAATAGTAGCAACTACCGATAAAATATAAACAGTGAAAGAACTATATCCCTATATCAGTAACATAGATAGAAGAGCAACAAGAAGCAAAGAAACAAGCAAAAGTAGTTAAGATTCTCAAATCACCAAACGGGCCAAACCAAAAAAAAAATCAACTAGCATCAACCGGTCAGATGGACTGACTGGATCAACATTTCAATGTGCCAATACACCAGAGTCCAGATACAAACAAGAAAACAACAATCGTACCCAGTATAATCCAACCCATAGGCAAGGCAAACCTTACCTTTATCCCAAGGGGTAAAGAGGCTGCTTCAGGTGCGACCCTTAGTTCCAAAACCACACATAACCAACCATAAGTCTCAAATGCCTAGGTACATGGTTATGCTAAAACTAGTATAAAAGTTCTTAAAAAAGAGTATTTTGGAAAATAGGTGGGAACGTATAAAAGGGACATATAACACAACCTATAGACACAAGCAAGAGATAACATGCGGGCTCCTAATAAAAGACTCCAAAACCAAACCGTGCAGTCATCCTAAATGTCCTTAACCCTAATCCTGTGCCTCGACGAACACCTATCCTCGACCAAGTACTCAGAGAGGTGCAACTTGCAAGTCTATCAAATCTAGCTTAATCCGCTCCTCCCAAGTCAGTAAAAGTATACACTATTGGCTTTTGATGATCATGCTGGTCAAATAAAAAAAATAAAAAAAAACAAAAACAAAAGGTCAAATGGGCTGATTTGATCAACATTTCTAAGTCCCAAAACAGCATACACAAACAAGAACACCATAAAGCAACAATTTTTAACTAACCAACATGCTATTCTAGGGTTTACCAAGGTTTCACATATAAACATGATTAAAGACTACTCATACAATATAAAGCAACAATTTTTAACAGACCCAAGTAGTCTTTAACTCACAACCAACACTAGAACTAACAAACAAATAAACAGAGAGATGTTTTACCTATAAAGGGTAGGGTTAGAAGGGTCTTTCTTGATGGCTTGAGTGTATAAAGCAGCTGCCTTTAGGTAGTTTCCAGACTTGAAAAATGCATTACCTTCATCTTTTAATGACACTTCTGGTTTGGTTTCTGCCATTAAAGGTGAAGTGAGGTTTGGTTGGGTTGTGTTTAGGGTTTGTGTGTGTTTTAAGTATGTGTTTGTTTGTTTAATGGTGTGATGGAAAGGAGGCGCCTTTGAGTTTGAGGGGACATATGATGATTTTGTGTTTCAGATCTCCTATACTCATACTCACTCCCAAAAAAAAAATTAATAATAATAATAATAAATAATATTGAAAGGATACAAACTTTTAATTAAAAACCAACAAAAATTACAAGTGAGCGGCGGGTAAATGGGCAACAAGCTAGGCCGCTACCTTTTTTTGAATAATAAAAGCCTACTCCATTAAAAATAAATCTTGTGTCTTTGGCCGCAGGAGAGTTACTCTGCACCACCCTTTGCACTCAATCTTAAAACCGGATTGCTTCGGGAGCAAAGCCCCCAAATGTGTCAAAAATGAAAGGCACAAAGACGTATTGGTTTTCTAGACAAGCAGCTAATAACAACTAGTTAATAACAATAATAATAATAATAGTAATAATAATAACAATACTAATAAAGAGTAATAGTAATAGTAATACTAATAATTAAAAAAATAGATAAAAAATATATATATTTTTTTTTGATTTAAACATCTAATTTTCATTAAAACAAAATACGAATCTATACATATAAAATATTTTGGAGCAATTTTTGACACATGGCATTCATTTACCCCTCTAGCAATTATCTCTCCTCCTTTCATTAAGCCACATGGCACAACCATGTAATTTATAAAATTTTTCTTTTTTTTTAAATAAAAAATCATTAATTATAATCTTGGTCAAAAGTTTACCAATATTAACTTTCCTAAAACATAATCTCAATCATAACCACCGATCATTATCATCCAATCTAAACCCTAAAAAAATCAAACCATCCAACCTGTCTCCATCGTCTCCTCTCCTTCTTCAAGGTATCGTCTTTTTCCATTATCCTGTAACATTATCGTTCTTCATCTATCGCCTTCCTTTGTATTTGTTTTCGTTTGTTTTTGTTACTGATATCATTATATCTCAATCACCAATGTTTGATAATATCTTGCATTACCGTCCTCATCGATTTCTTCTTCTGTGTTGGCAGTCGATGTATAGGATGATAAGATCAAGCATCTCCTTGAACCGGACTCTCATCCGTGGACCAGTTGCATTCAGTAACAGCGGATTAATATTAAGAATGATTCTCGCCTTGAAGGACTTATTAAGTGCTCCGATCTGGTAATGTTAACAACGATTTGTTTAGTTTGCTGATGTTTAGGTGTCGTTGATTTGGGTGCTTTTATTATTGATCTGTTTGGATCTATATGGTTAGTGTTAAGTTGCTTGATTATGTGTTTGTGATTGAGTCAATGGTGTCTTTAGATTTGAAGGTGAGGTATGTTCTATCTCTTTTTTTTTTCTTGCCTTTTTGCTATGAACAAAGAATTTTTTAGATGTAAGATTTGAAGGTAATGTATTAAACAAATTGTAGGAGTGTTAAAAATTATGATGTGAATTCGTTGTTTGGGTATAGTTAAATGTAGTATTCAACGTTTTCATTAAAACAATGAAGATAATCATGACATATGTTGCTCCAAATTCAAAATTATATATATATATATATATATATATATATAGGGTAAGGTTATATAGAAAACCTCAAATATTTGAGAAAACTCAATAAACTCAACCACAACCATTGATCAAGCATGATCAATGGTTGTGGTTAATGGTCCCACCATTTGACTAAAATACACCTTCTCTCTCCACCTTTATTGATATTATATTAAGAAAAGGGTAGATTTGTCAATTAATCCACCTTCTCTCTCCACATTTTTTACCTTCTCTCTCCATCATTTCATCTTCTCTCTCCACCTTTTTGCATTCTCTCTCCACCTTTCATTTCACCAACACTCTCTCTCCACCTTTTCATCTTTCCACCTTCTTTCTCTTACTTTTCTCTCTACAATTTCTTTCACATATTAATTTAAAGATCCAAATTTATTAATAACGTATGCCACACGAGCCATTTAACACATGTTACTTGGTCTCTTCAAACAAACTCATTTCACAGACATCACTAACACGTGTAATTGGTTCAAATAATTATCACATTAATTTTGGACTAGTATAAAACATAAAAGAACACATGTATATAAAAATTTATTGCAATCGACATTGAATGTTACAAATTAATTTCATATAAATCTAAACAATTAAAAAGATGATACAAAACTATCATAAACTAACAAAAACACATGAAACTTAAAATTATGCTTCATTCTTCAATAGTCGTCTTCGGCGTTATGCTTCTTCTTTATTAGGCATCTTCAGCTTCATGTTTCGATCCTTAGCACTCCATCTCTAGTCGATCCTTGTGCGGAGTAGCCGGCTTGAACTCCGGTGGTTGTTCATAGAACCTCCTACATTAATTATTTTTAACATGTGTTAGCATCACTAGAAAATGTTAACTGGGTCAATTTGGGTGTTAATTGGACATATACTAACATGTGTTAGCATCACTAACACATGTTAATTGAACCCTAACACGTGTTAGTTGGGCATATACTAACAGATGTTAGCATCAGTGACACATGTTAATTGAACCCTAACATATGTCAACTTGAATAAATTCATCAGTAGGCACCATATACACCCTTTTTAGTATCACTAACACATGTTAATTAAACCCTAACACATGTCAATTGGGATAGATTCATCGTAGGCACCAATACAAAACATATGCTAGAATCACTAACATGTGTTAATTGGAATAGATTCATCAGTAGGCACTATATACAGACCTGTGTTAGTATAACTAACACATGTTAATTGAACCCTAACACATGTCAATTAGGATAGATTCATTAGTAGGCACCAATACAAACATGTGCCAGAATCACTAATATGTTTTAATTGAACCCTGACACATCAGTAAGCACCAACATAAAAATTCAAAACCTTCACCAAAATCAAACCTTTACTTTAATATATACAAATACATACATTTTTATGAAACTACTCTAAATATGTACATATTTACATATAAACAGTCAAGTTATATTTTGAAAAAAAAAATTAGTTTATTTAGTTTTTCTAATTAAAACATTTTTATTCTACCTGTGTTAGCATCACTAACACATGTTAATTGAAACCTAACACATGTCAATTGGGATGGATTCATCAGTAAAAACCAATGCAAACATGTGTTTGGATCACTAACAGGTGTTAAATGAACCATGACACATCAGTAAGCACCAAATACAAAAAAATCAAGAAAATAAAAAAACACATTTGCTATTTAACACATGTTAATTGAACCCTAACACATGTTAATTGGGATAGATTCAGCTCCTAATTCAGAAACTAAAAGACCTTAACCTAAAAATATGTAATAAAAACATATTTACCCAATTCAAAAAATATAATCTTTTTAACATCCAATCTAACATAAACAAAATAATAATAACAATAATAATAATAATAATAATAATAATAATAATAATAATAATAATAATAATAATAATAATAATAATAATAATAATAATCAAAAAGGTTAACATAAGGTTTTTCTTTCATTCAAGCATTTCATCAAACACTTGGTGTGCAAAAAAATTATACCCAAAACTGTTTATTTATTATAAAATCATTATAATATCATTCAAGCATTATGAACTTCAAGCATCATGAACTGCAAAAAAATGAATTTTAAATAAAAAATTCACAAAAACTTTCACCAGATTAAAATCCTTTAATAATACACACCCATTAAAGGGTTTGACTTTTAAAGTCATTACTCACATATTAACTTGGAAGAACAAACTGGAACTTTCTTTCATTAAATAATACATAATTATTATTCATTGTTTTCGACGTAAATAACAGCAACTATGCACCCATACCTGCCATTTACAAACTCCAATAGTACAATGAATTAACTTTCATTCAATTTCATAACAAGTGACCAAAACAAATTAGATCTAAACTAGGTTCAGATGTTGAAATGGGTGTTTGACTAACTTACCAGAACCATAGTTGCTGATCCTCGTGCACCGTTTAACACCAGAGGCAACCGTCAGAACCCTAACTCAGACAACATTCTGGAAAACAAGAGCCTATTAATATGTAGGTACTGTGAGTGTGGATGACTGGTGGTCGGAGGTGGTGGTCGGAGATGGTGGCAGGTGGTGGTGGTGGTATGAGAGAGAGGGTAGGTGGTGGAGGTATGAGAGAATGAGAGAGAGAGAAGGAATTATTCTTTATATATGGGTGGGAATGATTCAAACTTTGGAAAAAATGAGGGGGAAAGAGTAAATGACAATCATACCCTTGATAATATAATATTGAAGTAATCAAGATGGATGATGTGGCTAAATGTAGGCCAAGTATTGGGTTTACTAGAGTTTACTCAACTTGGGTGGGTTTACTCCCAATACTTCCCCTATATATATATATAGGGAAGGGTTATCTTGAGAACCTAAAATTTTGTGAGAACACTAAGAACCATTTTCATCCCTAGATCATGATCAATCAAGGGCTAAGATTAAATGGAGAATTAAATCAATAGGGAACCATAAAATAAGAAGAAAAGGGTAATATTGTAAAAATACAAATCAAATACGTAGACTAACATTCATCTTCCTTAAGAAAAAAACCTATACTGTAACTTCCTATGATTGAATATTTCTACAAAACACAGCAAATTAAAATTCTCATCAGCTAAAATAGGTGATCTATTAGGGTTTCTACAAACCACAACAAACTAAATTTCTCCATCTTCTTCTTGTTCCTCCTCATTCTGTTTCAAATTCTGCACACAATTACTATATGATTCACGAACATGCTTCAAACCCTAGGTAACGTTTTCGTATCTTGGCAATGCAATATAATAAACAGAACATTGTGGTACATACTTCTTGTTGGGATTTGAGAGTTTCAATGAGGAACTAAGAGGTATAGTTGGGTTTGAGTAGTTGCACATAAGGTGTTTGATGAAATGTCTAAGTGTGTGTTGGGTTGATTTTATTAGGTTATTTTTGTTTAAATAGTTGTAGATGAGATGTTTGATTAAAGGCCTGAGGGTTTATTGTGTTGATTTTGTTGAATTACTTATGTTTAGGTAGTTGCATTTAAGGTGTTCGATCTAACTTTTAAGGTCTAAGTTTCTAATGGGTGATTTTGTTGGACTATTTTTGTTTGAGTAGTTGTAGATGAGGTGTTTGATGAAACATCTAGGTGTACTTCAAAATTTATCCTGATATTGTGTATTGAAACACTATATTTGCAGGTCATAGAAGTAAGAGGATAACGATATTTTTCAAATGACAAGATACTGTGGAATCTGAATTCGCTAAACCACCAGGCAAGTAACAATATAAATGTGCAATTATATAAGTTGTTTACACATGTGTAAGTAATATGTGTATGCTAGGGATGAGCATCCGGTCCCGAAAACCGATCCCGAACCGAAAAAATACCGATCCCGTACCGAACCGATACCGAACCGAGGGTGTTCGGTATCGGTATCGGTACCCACATTTAGAGGTTTTCGGTTTCGGTATTATCGGTATCGGTACGGGATCGGTATCGGTTCGGTATTTTAAGGTAAAATACCGATACCACACCGGTACCGTACCGATACCGAACCGATACCGATACCGTACCGGTATAATCGGTATCGGTATCGGTATTGGTTTTTTGGACTTTTCGGTATCGGTATTTTCGGGATCGGTATCGGTTCGGTACCGATACCGTCCCGAGCTCATCCCTAGTGTATGCAATTATTGGATTTGGTAAGCATTAAAGTATTTCTCATATCTTACTTACAAATAATATGTGTATGTTAGAAGCTTGAACATGTGTAAATACGTTGTTTACACATGTGTAAGTAAGTTATTTACACACGTGTAAGTCAGCATGTTTAATTTGTTTAAAAAAAGCACCATAAACAAATGACTTAATGGTTTTCCACTTTCTTCAATTTGGCCAGGTCCATTTCATAAACTTTGGTACATTCTACAGTTGGTAGGAAAAGGATAAAGAGAACTTCGAGAGGTCAATTGTAGAAGTCAGGAAAATGCTATCAAGATTGTACTTTTAAAAGCAAATAATCATCGAGGAGATATGATCAAGAAAGCATTGGAGTTTGAGAGACACCAAAATGAAAAGAGAGACTAGTTGTTAGTTTGAGTTATGACTTGTTTATTTGTTATCACGCATATTGCATGTCAAGGATTATGACTTTTGTTATTATGTAATCGTGGATATTGTACCTCAACGATTGTATGAATTATGGGGAAATTGAATTCTTCTAATATATGTAAAATACTATTTTATTTTAAATCCTTAATATTTATACATAAGGAATATCTTTGATTAATTCAAAGTTTACACATGTGCAAATCAGCTGCAAATGTGTAATCCAGAAATAAATGAGTGACAGTAAGCAATTTACACATGTGTAAAAGACACTTACACATGTGTAAAAGACACTTACACATGTGTAAAACAAACATTTAAACATTCTGTATAAAACATAACATACATAAAATGGAAATAAAAAACAGTGAGTAGTTTACACATGTGTAAATCAACTGCAAATGTGTAATCCAGAAACAAATAAGTGACAATAAGCAATTTACACATGTGTAAAAAGATACTTACACATGTGTCAAACAAACACTTAAACATTTGGTATAAAACATAACGTAAAATGGAAATAAAAGACACTGAACATTTTGCACATGTGTAAATCAACTGTGAATGTGTAATCCAGAAAAAATAAGAGCGGCGGAGAGCAATTTACACATGTGTAAACAGACACTTACACATGTGTAAAACAATCACTTAAACATTTGTAACACAACTTAACATAGATAAAATAGAAATAAAATACAGAAAACAATTTACACGTGTGTAAATCAGGTACAAAAGGGTAATCCATAAACAAATAAGAAATAGTGTGAGCAACTTACACATGTGTAATACAACTTACCATCGGTAAAATATAAATAAACATATGTGTGAAGGTTTACACGTGTGTAAAGCATAATAGTTAAAAAAGATAAGCACAAATATGAAGGTTTACGCATTTATAAATCATAATAGTTAAAAAAATGAAGATGATGTTAACACAATTCGAACATCTAGTAGATATTAAGACATTTAACTTGATTTAATTCCTAATTTTCAAAAACAACTACTATAATGCGAAGATTGTACTATCAAAAGAGAGCATTCACCGATAAAATGTGATGAAGAAAGCATTGAAGTTAGAGAAAGTACAAATTAATAAAAGTACTAGATGTTATTAAGAAAAACATTCTTTTAATGTTATTGTGTTTACCGTACATCAATGATTATGATTTGCCATCAATTTTGTAATGGTTTCGATTTTTCGTTAATACTATCTTGATTTAAATCCTATTTATCAGTCATTTTAATGTTTTTTATTTTTGAATAATACTATCTTTAATTTATTCGAGCAGGGTTAAGACAATGAATAACTTACACATGTGTAATCAACTGCACATATGTAAAACTTAGACATATACATGACATGGGACAATTTACACATGTGTAATTACAGTTGCATATATGTAAAACATGCACATATACGTGATAGCTAATAATTTACAAATGTGTAATTTCAGTTGCACATATGTAAAGCAGACACATATATGTGACAGAAAAATTTACACATGTGTAAATCAACTGCACATAGGTAAAACATACACATATATGTTTAGTTGACAATCGTCTTATGAATAATCAAAATACTCTATAAAGATAAACTATGATGCAGCTAAATTCATCCCAAACTTGAAATTATGTATGAAAAATGCAAAAAAAGAACCATATGTCTTTTTCAAATACATGTTAATACGACTTCTCACAAGTTATCCACTTAATGAACAAATAACCTTTGAAACTAAAGGCTAGCATCAACTACATAGCTACATTGTAGCTTGTTAGTACAGGAGCTGCATGAAGATAACAATGTTTAACATCTTCATATTACAACTTGGTTTAATATCATGGCCTATAGAGACTTGTTCATAATGATTCGTATAACATCCTCCTATTACATCTTGAGAAATCTCCTTGCATTGCATATTTCCTGCTCAATTGACAAAAGGACAAATTCAACTATTAAGTTCTTAGTGTAATTATAAACCTAAAACCTAACTTCGATCAAACTTTTCAATTTTGATCCAAATCGACAATCGACACACAAAAAGAGACATTGACCATGGCTTTCAAAACATATAAAGTAGGCGAAAACAGTGAATCGTCAATCGAAACCTAAATTGTGATAGAGTGCCCTTGATCATGTCATGTATCTCCTTTGACCATCTTTCTCACGCCAATTTCGTATAAAATCTAAGTAAGTTCTATGGTATGCCCACATATTCATGGCCTCGCAACCATGATCAGATCTTAAAATCCTAATTAGATCCCATTTGTTATCAGATAATCGATAATGACATGCCACAAATTTCCTAAAAAGAAGTAGGAAAAAAAATACAAACTCAACTAAATCCCAAACAACAAAGTTTAATTAACTTAAAAAAACCTGCAATTTGTAACGAATTAATCACAACAATTAAACAAATACCATGAAGAAGCAAACTAACAACAAATATGGGCTCAAAAACCGTACCATACAATTTTTGCGCTCGAGAAGTAGCATCAAACCCATTACAACCAAGACTTGTTTACAAAACAAAAAAAATCGATTAACTAAAAATTATATGTAAGCTAGGCTACAACATTGCTGGAATCAAACACGTCTAATCTATAACACGCCCTAATTTCAGCTGCCAATAATCAATAATAATCCACAATTGTCAAAACATATACGATGATGAATCTTTAAACACTCGCCAAGAAACACAAGATATAATTGAAGCATCAAACCAGCAAAATAAATACTAACTAGGGCAACTTAAAAACCTTACAGAAACATGAACTGAATCGTGTAACAAAATCAATTAAATAGTAAACAGTTAATCCAAAGAAAACCAATTAGACAAAGTAATTAAAATTAGAAATTGATACCAGGATAATTTGAACAATAATTAGTGAATCTAAAATTGTTTGAAACAATGATGATTAAAGAACAATACCTGCATAATTCGAACATAATCAGTGAAGATCACTTAATCCAAACAATAATCGATTGAGGAAGCGAATTAATTGAACTTAACGCTACTATGGATTGAAAAAGATTATAGGTCAGACTTATGAATGAACGTGGATGGTAAAGAGGAGAAAATAAATGGAATTGTTCAATTACCACTTTACCCTTTTAATTAAAACACAAGGGAAATAAATGAGTGGCTGAGATTTGTTCTCATGGTTCTCACAAAAGATGGGTGTTCTCATTTAAACCCTCCCCTATATATATATATATTTATTGTTGAGGCAAACAATGGTTAATATATGACTGTCATGCATCATTTTTAGTGGATTGCAAAAGTTGCAGAATTATATGCCATATAAATATATGGCAATGATCTGAATGAATTATAACTTTATGTCATTTAAATAATTATTTCTTTTTGAATTCAATCATATGGAAAACAAATCAGTAAAATGTTTTTCCATACTAAATATTAACTTGAGACTCAACATTCACAGTTCACCTATGGTTAAATGCCTTTTTGTAATCAATCACATGTAATGCATTAGTTATTTGTGAAAAAAAACATAAAAATTGTTATGCGTGTGTTTGCGGGTCGTCTTTACGTATCAGCCGTAAGATTAGCACCTCATTGTATTTTCGCTCAATCTTTTTCTTCTACATGATAACTGTAATCCTTTTATGTTGTTTTAGATTACATTCTAATGGGAAGCCTCCGGTTAAGAAGCAAAGTGCAGGCAAGTTACGACTTCACAAAGGTATAACAAACAAAGAAAATATTTGTTTTCAATGCATTTCATGTAATGTTCTTGTCTTTTGGCATTAAGAACTCTACACCAATTTAGTAAATATGATCGTTCATTGGCATTTTATTTGCATTTTGATATGATAAAAATATGTATTAGGATTGTTATGTCAATTAGATATAAGTAAAAAAAATGAGTCAATTTCACATGTACAGTTGACTTATTAGAGTCAAACAACCCATGACCCAGTTATTCAGTTTGAGAAAATAGCAAACACATAAGTGTTTGAGGTATTTAAAATCCAATCCAACCTGTTTCGACATTATGATGTAGAATTCTTAAAAAAGAAAGGCTCTTGCTTTATCTTTAAGTGCTAACATTATGATGTTTCATTTAGTAGCATAAGTCAATAATGCTAATTTTATATGTTTTTGTTATCAACCTAAAACTAAAGTGGAAATATGACCATTAACGTAGGAATGGGTTGTTTACTTGTGTTTTACCTCGAACAGTGAAATTGGCCATGCAAAAAATATATATGGGTAAAAAGCGAACGTGCCAAATGATTTTGGAACATGGTATTGTTTGTTTTTAATCATTTATGTTTTTAAAACCGATTTTGGTACATGGTATTGTTTGTTTTTTAATCTGATTTTAATACTTTAGGTTTCGATTTTCATGTAGTGTGCTTTCATTTGGTTAGGTTTCAATTTTCAGGTTCTTCGGATTATTTGGCTGTGGAACACCTATATGAAGGTATAAATTCATTTCAGCTTTTAAAAAAAATCATTTTTTAAGTTTACTTCATTAGAGATTTAATATATTTAGGTTGCACATGTAAAGCATTTGTGATTTTTTGCACTATGTTTTTTGATCATCTGTAATGTTAATGTTATTTTCAGATTTTTTAGAAAAATCCAACAACTATCAAGAACTATGGCATTTGGTTGAGGTACCAGTCGAGGACCGATACCATAACATGTACAAGGAGTACAGGGACACGACCCTAAACGGTTCTATCGAACAGATGTACACTGAGATGGCTTCCCGACACAGGGTTCGCCACCACTGCATCCAGGTCATCAAAACCGGTACTATCCCTGCTAAGCTCTGCAGGAGGGAGTCCACTAAGAAGTTTCACAACTCAAAGATCAAGTTACCGTTGGTGTTCAAGAAGGTTAGACCTCCAACTAGAAAGCTCAAGACCACATACAAGGCTTCATGGCCTGATTTGTTTGTTTGAGGGACTTTTATCTATGTTTGTTGCTGTCACAAGCGTTCAAGTTACTGGAAATTTTGATTTGATTGGTGATCATCCCACTAATAGAAAACACTTCTTCTATCATTGAACTGAAAGAGATGCCGACCAATGCAGTTACGGTATGTTTATGTCATTTTTTCTCTCGGCACAAGCAAAACAGTTTCTTATTGTTCTTTTCTTTTAATTACAGGGAAAAAACTTTGTGATTAACGAGACAATCACACAGGCGCACGCGCACATCGACAAAAACTGGTATTACACTATATGCCTGCAATGTCACAAAAAAAGCTATCTCGCCTACGACAACTGGTTCGGTCCTGTTCACGGAGGATATGTTCTGAGTGGTGAAGGTGTTGTTGGCTAGCTACGGAACATGAGAATGTGGAAATTCAACAGGTATCTTTTTTTTCATATTATATTAGTAGTTTGTTGACCTCTTTCCAACTTGGTTTTGCATATTTTGTATCAGAGACTCTTTTGCAGTAGTGGTAATTCAATGCTACAGCTTATTATATTTACAAAAGTTGTGATGGTACTGAGTTCGAAAGTTATCAAAGAAGCTAGATTTGGGGTTATTATGGAAGTTAAACAACCTGCACTTGATGAGGTACTATTATTTAATTTAATTATTCATTTTTCCATTTTACATGTTAATGCTCTTCGTAGGTATTTATGTAGCTGTTCTTTCTTTGTCCTGGCTCCAGCAAATTCAGTCTGCGCCTACAAATATACCAAACGTCTCGCATACGAGGTATCATCCCTGGTGTCATTCTCCGGTACATTGAATCAGAACTTCAGGTAACGCGTACCTTTGTATTCTCTAACCAAGTCAATTCGCATTAATTGTTGATTTGGTGCATATTTAGAGGGCCATTTGCTGGAATTATAAAGTTGTCGAAGACATTGGTAGGACCAACATGCTCTTCGTCATAGGTCGCCTTCACCATCAGCCCCCTTTCCCATAGTGGCTTTGCATGTTTTCCGGTATGATGTTCTTTGAGATACTTAACTGTGGCGCTCAAGTAAATGTTTGGTTTTCTTTTTTGATTCTGTCAAGGAGCGAAACAAGCATTGATATATGTTTAGAAAGATAGACAAGTGTTTCTTCATAACCTATACCTGTTTGTAGGAAGTTTGTAATATGAAACAACGATAGTTGAGTCCAACACGTATGTCAATCATTTAAATTTATAGCTGAAAATTGAGTCCTACATGTATGTAGTTATTTCAATTTATAGCTGAAAATGTTACAAGTCAAAATGCGACTTTATTTTTTTTCCCTTCTATATGGGAAAATGACCAACCATCTATTGCAAAGAATTTGATTATATGTTAGTGTTTGCAATAACTGTATCCTTTCCCCTTTTTTTAAATCAGGAAACATTACGGTGGTGGCTCTTGGTAGCGGAACCGTCGATTCTTTTTCTCTCACTTCAAGCTTCACTTATTCTTACTCTCAATACAGTTGTGGTTCCGGTACGTCGTTTATTCTCCTTTTCTCAATTTTGTGTTTTTATATCTAATCTGGTTGTCAAGTTACAGACCCAAAATTTTGATTTGCGACCCCTAAATTTTGGTTATGTCTGACCGAGGCTACTTAAGGTAATTAAATTTTCGTCATAAATTATGATACGTGTGTGTTTTTAGATGTATATAAATGTGTAATCTTTGGTTTGGTGTCGCCGGTGGCCGTCTCCGACCACTTAAGGTGGCATGTGAGGCTTCTGATGTCACCAATTGCTCTTTGACCCGTTAAGTTAAGCGCGATGACGATGTTTACTCATTAGAGCGATTATTCTTTAAATTGTTATTATGCTTTATATTAAAGAGAGTTTGGATATGTGGTTATGCGGTTATGCGATGTAGTGTGTTGTTAACCGTGAGTTGACCCGGGTTACGTCCATCGATTGCTGGTAACGCGAGCGAGTCAACTAGGGCAAACGAGTGGTGATTCGACATTACACAACTGCCTGCAGCGTGACCAGCCGCGGCTTTTGTGTTGATATTGCATTTTTAGTGATGAGTTGGTTGGATTTGAGGGAGTGGCAAAGAGAGGAGTTGCATGGGACGGGTCGGGAGGTGGTGGAAGTGTAGTTGTGATGGCAATTGACCGCGGTATAGGTGGCGCCTACGTGAAGAAGCAAATAAGTTGGCTCTAGAGGGGTTTAAGTTGAAGTTAATGGCTATTCGATACAATGTTTTGATGTGGGTAGCGGTAAGTACAATGCTATAGTATTTTGTTTGGGTCTTGCCCATTCGGGTAGTGGTGGAAGTAGCTTATTCCATATTTAGTATCATATTGTGAATGTTTTTTAGTCGCATTTTGTGAATGTGTAGGCATTGTTGGTGTGACTATATATCTTCTTGACATGCAGGTTATAGAAGATATGGAGAATTTGAAGCAGGAAGTTGATGAGCATATTCGTGAAGCGTGCAATCATCTTAGGTGAGGAATCGAAATCAGTGGCGGTTTCGTTTATAGAATATAACTGCTGTTGCATGTGTTTCAGGTTTGGTAGGGAACTTCATAGGAAACCTGTCATTTGCGAGGGAGCATTAGAAGCTAGAGTAGCATGTTCCACACTTCACAAGAGAGTTGACATTGTTGTGCATCTTTAACATCACTTGTAGATAGCTTTTGATTAGAAGATAATGTCTTTATTATTTGAATTGAAAACTTATGTATAGATTTTGGTTTATTATTTTTTATATCAACTGGTCTCTTAGGTTTTCTCATGTGTATTGCTGTTTTATTTAAAAATAATGAAAATAAAATTGCTAATTACATGAAAATAGCCGCATAAAACCACAATAAATGTGTGACCAAAGGTTATGTAATAGCCACACTTATACACCACATATCACTAAATATACTTATACTTGATGGTGATGGGAATGTCAAGAATAAAACAAAAAATGTGGTGTATAAAGAAATATTTAGTGATATTTGAATAAAATGTGTATTGGTTTCTTTTAAATTTTAATAAAATATTTCTACTATATTTTTTATACGTTTTACTGCTCAAAATAATTGTACCTTGGTGAACCGCGTGTTAACGCGGGCAAACATCTAGTGTTACATCATAATAGAAGGTAGACGGGCAACAAGCTGCGCCGCCACCCCTTGAAAAGATTTATAACATTTTGCACGCAAAACTCAACACGCTTTCCATATTAGATGAGATATCATAGCTTAGAAAGAGAAGACATGTTGGTGAGGCTTATTGTAATATTCATAGAGAGAGGCTATTGTACAAAGTCTCCTTAAAATACAAAGTGTAAGAAGGGATCCTGGCCCTCCATCTCCCACCTTCTGCATTTTATAACAACAACCTCGTACATTAATTACACGCGTTCTCATTAATGGCAGTTATCAAGCTGAGGGTAAATCAGACAAATTACAACTCTAGTAATTTGAATTTTTTTAATATTAGCGCCCAAATCACTCTCATTTATGGACGTTATAATCAAAAAAAATTAAACACACACAATCAAACAATTCGCCCTAATAACTCACACAAACATCATTCTCTGTTAACAAAAAAAAAACAGAGCACTCGAAAAAAACACTGATCAGAGAAGAATTATGGCTCCAAAACGCAAATCAAGTAAGGAATTGATCATGTTTTTAGTTTATTTTTTATCGTATGTCAATAATCGAACAATAATTGTTGCTAATCGTTGGTTTTAAAACCCTAAAACAGGTGAAGCACGAGAAAGAAGAAGTAAGTTGTGTCATGACAGGGCTTCAAAACCAACTAATACAGGTATGATTTACATGAAGATGATAGGTTTTATGCTATTTTGTTAGTCGTTTACATGAATGTTGAAGAAGATGGTTTAGTGGTCTGATTTAATGATGACGTTCTTAATTGTTAGTAAAGGCGTTTTTGTATGATATGATATGTTGTTGATATGATATGGTCTGATTTGAAAAACGCCATCACTGATCCATTGCATTAGTGATGGTGTTTTTAAGTTTTAAAGAAGGCGTTTTTTGATGTGATTCATTATAGTGCAAAAATCGAATGCGTTTTGCTAAAGTTATAAAAGGCGTTTTTGTTAATATGATGAATAAGGTTGTTGATGAGTTGTATTGAAATATATCATGTTTTTTTGTCTTAAAACAGAACCACCAAATGAAACACGGTCTGATGAAAAAAATATAGTAAAACGCATGCATAATGAGTAAAACGCATGTTATGTTTTCTGCAGGTTTGGATGAAAAAAATGGACAAAATCAGTGTAAAATGGTTTGCTCATAAGAAGTTAGGTCATCAGTGGTTTGCTCGTCAAGAAAAAGTAAAACGCATGTGTATCAATGTTCAAAAAAGTAAAACGCATTTGTAAATGTTCATCAGCAGTTTGCTCATCAGAAGTTAGGCCATCAGTGGTTTAATTCAGCAATAGTTATTAACTTCTTCTTCAGTAGTTACGAACACTTCATCAGAAGTTATCAATCAACGCATTTGTTTATCCATAAAACGCATTTGTTAATACTTAAAACGCATGTATTTATTTTTTGACAGTGTGTAAATGTCGAAGATGCTACATCAAACATACTTGATGAGTATGTTGCTTGGGACAATGTTATTGATGAAATTGTTGGAGACAATACATCAAATAGGGTTGACGAGAATGTTGCGGGGGATACATCAAGGTTGGTAAAGATGATGGAAAATGTTTACACGAAGGTGCTAAAGCGAGTAGATAATATGAGCTAAAAGTTTTAAGATTGATAAGTTTGTTAATTTTGCATCTTTACATTGTTGAATGTTATAGTGTTAGACCTGAATGTCTCTTTTGGTATTAAAAATGCATGTTTCATTTGATGTTTTGTATGAATCATATTAAAACGCATTCAATAAATACTAAAACGCATTTGATATATGGAAATCTATTTAACTGGTGATGTAAAACCAATACATAAATACCACTGTCTACCAAAGGTCTGAAGATACAAGGTCTGTTGGAGTCAACAACACTTAGGCTCCAACAGATGATTCAAGCAAACATAGTTTATTCCATCAGCTGTTACACATCAGAGGTTTAGTCATCAGAGTTTTCAATGTATGTAAAAGCTTGAAAAAGCTTTTGTTTTGATGTGGAATGAAATATATATGGATAATGTATGTAAAAGCTTGAAAAAGCTTTTGGTTTGATGTGAAATGAAATATATATGTGTTGTATTAGTAAAACGCATTCGATATGATCATAAAACGCATTTGTAAAAAACAGAGAAGATGTGCAAACTATTCAGTATATACCAAAACGCATGCATAAAAACATAAAACGCATTACTGAAAAAAAAAATCACTCATCAACAACTTGTTCTTCATCTGCCTGGTGTTCATTTCCATGGTCTTCAGCACTTTCAACTTCTTTGTTTTCATCTTGTAACAATGTATTTTTCATCTCGTTTTCATCTTCATTGCATCTTCTGGTTTCAATGAAGATGCAACAGCAGGTTTGTATATTGGAGTTTGATCATCAATGGGGACATCTTTCTTAGAAAGATCTGTCATAAAACACAAAACATACAACTATAAAATCTAATTTTAATGACAAAATGACATGTTCATACTATAAAAAGGCACATAATAGTAAGCATTCACATGCACATGTAAGGATTTATATAACAAATCTCAAAACGCATGTTAAAACATCATAAAACGCATTTGAATAAAAACAAATTCTATAAAACCAAGCAGTTGCCTCAAAACGCATGTTAAACATAATAAAACGCATGTTAAACCAAGCAGTAACCTCAAAACTCTGTTCATCTCTGTTTTTGTGTGATCTGCTAATATAAATCAAAATAGTATAAACTAACCTTCAAAATTCAGACTATGAGCATCGACAACATCATCTTCTTCTCCGATTATGATTTCATGTTCGTTGTTTAGGATCAACAACTTCATCTTCTTCATCGATTAAGAATTCAGGTTCATTGTTTAGATCTGAAAACACAATTAAGAGTAAGATCACGATTAATTGAAACAATATAAACAGAGTACATACTGAACATGATGAAGAACTCGGCAAATTGATTATGATTTTCGTAAAAATTTTGAACCAGTGATCGAATATGATTGTAGTTTTTTGAATATGGTAAGAATTGATAATCGTATATTATGGAATCAGTTATGAAATTTAAATATTGTATCACGATAAAACAGGGATTTGATAATGAACGTGATTAATTGATATATGCAATTGACTATACTACCCTCTCATCAGTTGTTATGATATAACAGACAAGTTCCACGTGGCAACATTTTGTGGCTTCTTACACTTTGTATGTTAAGGGACTTTGTACCCAATACTTTCTCATATTCATATTCAGTTATTTATGTTGTAATTTGTGAGCGATGATTCCTACTGTAGTTATGGGGAATCCGTAAAGATGATATCTACCTAAACTAGAGAGAAGTAATTGGCGATTCTTATTAAGCATAAAAGAAAAAAAAACATCATTTATCACTAACATGTGATCACTACTATATTTACAACAAATCATCTCTAAAAGGCATAAGCCTCTACCAAATGGACTACTCCACATTAACCATTATTCATTATATAGAATCATGGCGTTAGTTTCACGGATTGCAAGGGAATTAGAATTTGCGTTGGAACTGTAATTTGATTTGGAATTTAGGTGTGTTCATTTCACATAGTAGAATTGGAATATGGATTCCCTTTTGTATATTGTTATTCGATTACAATTTTTTCTTTCGTTGAAACAAACATAAAGAATATAATATACATTCCAATTCCATCTGAATTTCATTTCATTCCGTAAAACGAACGCTATTCAACACATGATAATGGTTAACCTCAATACCAACATCATGACATTTGACTTTCAATAAAAAGAATGTATAAAAAAGGATTAAATGCAAATAGTGAAAACATGGAGAAACATCAACAATTCAACAATCCTACAAGACTCCTGCTTTGGTGTAGATCATATACATGTATGAACTCAAACAAGTAACTTCACCTTTGTTTCATAACTACAAACAAATTTTGGACATAAAACAACAAAATTAATAAACTCTACTCTCACTAAATGCATCAACCAACACAATGAACCATATTATGTATGTGCATGTGCAAAAAATAGCACAATCACAATCACTAGTAGTTCAATAACGAGTATTTTACGCGCAGAACGATCTTCCCTTTATCTACACCAAGTTTCGCACCTGTGACTAACCAATGGCCCGGAACGTCTTGTGGGCCCTTTGACATTTCCGTCATGTCTACGATTTTCGCTAGCTTCCCAGATTGACTTGAACCGTCTGCCCCCTTATCATCTCCAGGTTTTTGAAGATTGTTTGGGCTATGATCCCATACAGAACGGCGTATGGTACAGCCTGGTACTTTGGAGAAGAGAAGTTTGAGGTGTAGGACACTTCTTGCGCCAAAGTCCCATACGCCAAACTGGGCCCCGGTTACAATGTGGACCCCGGAAAGATCTCCAATGTATGTCTCGGTGTGTTCTATGGGGGCTGTACTTACATGAGAGAAGTTCTTCCACTTGATGGGTTCGAACCAACGACTGTCCTGCTCTTCGGGACCTTGCCACTTGGGCGCACCAATGGCCATGTGTGCATCCCAATGGGGTTGGAGGATTTTGGGAAGGGACACTAAGTGTTGTAAATGGATTGCTAGCCTGTTTTGCTTGCTTCCTTCTAAGTTGAGTTTAAGTCCTGTGACTGGTTTACGCCCAACTGTCACCTGTACATTCATGCGTTGAATAGAAAATTCATCGAAAAAACTAATTTTTTGATACATAACTAGCACGTCAAATATGATTACAAAACTTATATTAATTTAAAAGGCATTTAACTTTTAGAATAATATAATGTGGGACATTTGATGCAATAAAAATACATACTGCCATTTTTTTAAGCCGTCAGACGCGTTAACCCGACTCAATCCAATCCTAAGTTAATGGGAGGATATTGGTGCTTCAAAAAATCACTCAGTAAACAAGCTCATAAAATTTAGAAGAATACCTGCTCCAGACTTATGTAAAGCTTCGGGCCCATCAAACTAAATTGAAGCGATGGACAAACCGGTTCCTTTCTTTGAATGCTACTTTGTTCCGGAGCCCAGACTCGAGGGATTTGAAACTCCAAAAAGTATTGTAAATCCTCTATTGGAGGCTTGTCTGGAAAACAGAGGAAACGTATAAAAACGTATGCGTGACACATTTTTTTCACTTTTATAGTTTTATGACAATTCAAAACTTTGAGGTGAGGTCTTACATTCCAAATATAACTCAATGGCACGGGCCAAGTGCTTTATTCCAGGTACGCCTTGGTCAAGCAAAGAAACAATGGGAGTAAAACTCATATTGATGACATCGGGTGCGGTTTCTACGGTTTCTATCCATTTTGCATGACTTTGCTCAAGATCGTCCCCTCCTCTTCGTCTAAAAATAACAGTTACATCCTGCACATAAAGAATAAACCAAAAAAAAGATAAAAATAAATCTCACCAAAATAAGAGATTGTGGCTGTGAGGGCGTCTAGATTTGCTCTTTGAAACCGATTATCGTTGTCTCAAGTTGAAACAATCGGTTTTTATAGTTTCAATATCACATAATTACTATAAGATTGCAAATTCGAACACATGTTTATGAAATGTTCTGGTTGAGCTAGAGAGCTAAACAAACCTTGTCCTTGTACTTTAAGGGCCCCGAACTAGATTGGCTTTTAAAATCACCAAATCTGTGTTCGCCAATGTCTTTCACATAATTCTCAATATCTGACACAGACAAAGGAGATGACTGATGCTGCTTTATATAAACTACATCCCTCCCTCCAACTGTCGTAGAGGTGACGATATGGGTGCCGTAATTTTCAATGAAGCTGAAAAAAGATAACTTTTTTATTATAATAATCTAACAGATATACGATATTGTTCATGGTTCAGTTTAAAACCGTGAAACCGCCCAAACTAGTCATCGATTTGGCTTTGCGATCGTTTTTTTTTAAATTGATCGGTCGCTTCAATATTTTCAAACTATACCTCATGGTTTGATCTCCGTTTGGCCTTAAAAACGTTCAGACTCGACCTGAACACCCATTTTTATGAATGGACTAACTTGGGGGAGTCGGGTTATAGTTAATGTCTAATGGGTCATACAAACAAACAAACTGACCGAGTATCATCCCACTCAAAATAAAATAAAAGTTACTAGAATATGGTCAAAAGTTGCCAAATGCGTTGTGTTGATGCATAAACCCTCCTAAAGCAGTAGTAAAAAAAATTTGGGCATAAAGTGTTGCGAGTCAACCCAACACGCTTTGACCCGTACCAAAATTACATAATATAACCAGAACCCTTTTTGAACTGTTATCCAACTCGCCGAACACCCCCATCACCACACACACATTCTGCCACACCTACCTTTTTGAAAAACAAGCATGGTGCATAATCACTTACCTTGCCAACGATGCAGGATCCCAGGAATACGGAACAGCACGTTTTACTTCTTCAAGCAGAACCAAATCTGGAATGTCTAAATGAACCTCAAATAATGGAACTATGTATCCGATCATTGCAAGGGATTTTGTTGATGCTGCGTCAACTTGCCTCGATCCAGTAAAATTGAACATGGCATTAAAGCTTCCAAGAGGAACGTCGCCACTGAGATTGGATTTTTTATTGAAATCTTTTGACATCTACAGTTGCATAGAGCACTTGTCAGCATTTAATGAAAAATCTTTTTTTTTTCTGAAAATAATCGTTTTTTTACTAGCATGCATGTATCAGATATCAAATAAAAACAACACGATATAAACAATCAATACGTCCAGAAAATACTAAAAATGCTCAATGACCAGCACCATACATGCAGATTGTGTATATGAGATTTGATATTACGCTTTACAAATTAACAAAGCCATAACAGATGGTATAAGCCGTGCAATTTCTAAACGAACTATTAATTAATTTGCGTGACGACCAGATTATAAAATGATTTACAAACAAACTTAATGCTCATAAACTAAAAGATTCTAAAACATAACGACGATCTTGATTTATTCTATTATATTTGCATATACAATAAATTTTTATGAGATTAACCTTCGGATTTTCTATAAATGTGGGAACCAGACAAGTGTATGACGTATAACATGCAGCCGTTTATCAGAACTACTGCCACAACACTCCATTCATGATTCCACCTTGCATTTCACTAGCGTTTCTTATCTCTTAGCCAATAATGCTTAATAAGATTGAATTAAGTTTCGTTCCCAATATTTTTCAAAATGGCAAGTATTTAGCCGGCGCTTATTAAATGTTTCCAGAGTATCTATCTCACCTCCCCAACATCTAATGGTTAGGGCTTCAAACAAACCGAACGGACACGAACAAGGCCTTGTTCATGTTCGTGTTTTAAGAAAATCGTGTTCATGAACTGTTCATGTACACCTCCCCAACTCTAGAAATCACCAATGATAACAACCAAGGTTGCAAAAGTCGCTAGGCGCTAGGCGGGCGGTGAGGTCCAGCCTAGGGACTAGTCGGGACTAGCCGTGACTAGGCGAAATTAGGCGGAATTAGGCGATTTGGTATTTTTATACGTATTTTATATATATACACACAAATTTAGGTGTTTTTTGAAAATATGTTAAGATATATACCCATAATCCTTAGAAATACTTTAATATTTACACATAATACTAAAAAATACTTAGAAAATTAATAAAAAATAATAAAAAAAAATCACCGCCTAGGTCCGCCTAATGGCCGCCTAGGTCCGCCTAATGGCCAAAACGCCTAGATTTCCGACTAGGGCCTAATTCCGATTTTTACCTCCGCCTAGCGCCTAGGCGCCGCCTAGGCGGCCGCCTAGGCCGATTTTTGCAACATTGATAACAACAACGATGTGGAGGTACACGTTACTGTCTTTCTTATCCATGTAAAGTTTTACAGTAAGATTTTCGTACAAAGTTTTTGTTGATCCTCAATAAGATTCAAATATTTTGGACAAATAAAAAACACAACAATAAATCTTATAGGTAAAAGCTTGATTTCAAGCCCCAAAATAGATAAACAGAGAAAAAAAAATATTATTTAAAATATTTCCAAAATTAAAGTATGAAAAGATTGGATCGAAATCAAGCTTCCACCTCCTTCACTTCGACGACACTCATCCAACTAAGCTATTTTAGTTTGGCAATTTACTTCTCCAAGTATTACTCCGTCCATGACTACAGAGGAAACTAGTGGCGTTTCAAGCATATTTCAAATTGTCAAGAATATTTTAATGCATAGGAAATATAGGAATCGGTAAGCATTTGCGGAAGTCCCTGGTCCTTGAAAATGTGTATGTTTGATTGTTTCAATCTCTAATATATGCGTGTTGGCGCAGATGTGTTTTCAAAGTGGTACCACATCTAGTCATCTACTCAACGTTCAACGTTCTTAAAAGATACACATCTAAATATATGTCAAATAACTACTAAAGACAAATGTCAATGCAACGGTCCCTAATGTTGAAATAATGATCAATGGTTGAACTAGATATATGCATTGATGTGACTGATAGTCAATTAAGTGTCATGAATCACACCAATCAAGCAAACCGAAAATCAAACGGCATAAAAAATGACACAAAAACAATACCCGCTCAATATCGCATGTTATACAACAACAACAATGTACTTAGTTACTTGCAGCTGCCAATAGGGACATAGGGTTAAAAACTTAGAATATAGAAATTTTCATAAAAATTAAGAACATGAGTACTCTAGCCATAAAAAGTAAAAACTCGCAGAAAACATTCGACTCGATGCATTATAGTCACGTAAATTCAATGCTCGTGAAGTGATGACAAGAATCCAGTGGCGATCCTTTTAAGGGGCGGCCGACCCCCCGAATTTTCGTTTAGAAATGCCGATTATATAGTATTCGTATAGAAGTTTTTTGGTATATAACGTTTCGACCCCCCGAAACTAGTGACTTCCGACCCCCGAAGTTTCGGGTCAAGATTCGCCACTGCAAGAATCCCTAAACTATGATCATGGCTTAAATCTTTGTTAACAAAAGGATACATGATTAACACACGAAAAACGACCATCCGCTTATAAAATTTCTAAAAGAGGTCTCTTGATCTCTTAACAACAACAATCTAAACCTAATCAAAGGGTGCATAATGATCATCCTCCATTAACCCATAATGCAAAGCACCTAAATTTCCAACACAACAACATTTCTTGCACCCAAAGCCACAAACTTTTTAATAAAAATCCCCAAATTTCAACAACTTCCAACATACCCATAAACAATTTCATCTCAATTACTAATAAAACAAATAATCCACAAAAAAAAAAAAAAAAAAAAAAAATCCCAAATCAAGAAAACAAGAAACAAACCTCATGGAAGCTACAAACAGGAGTAGACTCAATCATCCTTTCCCCTCTAGAAAAATCAATATCAACAGAAACATCAGGAACCATAACCAACCCATCATCATCAAACACAAGTTGTTTAACATGTTCATCATCTAACTGAATCAGCCTAGACCCAGGTGCACCTTTGCAGTACAAAAGCCTTATATCAGATGTGACATCAAAGCCTCTACCAAGTGCTTGAATAGAGTTCTTTAAAGTTGTGGTCAAAGCAGTGGTTCTTTGTGATGGGTCTTCCATATCTTTCATAAAACTTTTGATACAGATGCAGATATATTTTACAGATGCAGATAGATACAGAGGATGGATGGATTAGGTGAAATGGGTCAAAACTGGAAAGGGGTTAGATTCTAAATGGGTTTGAATGTAATGTAATGTGTGATGGGTTGGGTTGGACTTTGACTGTATGTGGTTGAATTATTATATATTAAGGTGTAAGGGGTAAGTCTTTGACTATAATAAATGTGTCTTTAAGACTTTAACAAACGCGTTTTTTTTGGGGTATAGTGTCATTGTTTTTATATATGTATGTATATGTATATAGTGCCATAATGTCCACTTGATACATGCTTTCTTTCTAAATAAGTTTAAAGGATGATTCATAGAAACAAGATGGCAATGGGGTTCGGAGGAAACAATGGTTTTTGGAATCAAGTTTGGATTTTTAGTGTTTTTCTTTACCATCTTGGCTTTTGATTTGTAGACTTACTGGGGGATATAGAGGGTAGGGGGTTGCCCGACCTTCCGAATTTTCGCTTAAAAGTTCTGATTATATAGTATCCGTATAAAATTTTTTGGTATATGGTTTTGACAACCCATTTTTTTAAAATTAGTTATGTACTTCTGACCCCTAGTCCAAATTTTCAAGATTCGCCAAGTGTGAGTTTTTGTATCTTGGATTCTGGTGATGGGATGGAAAGAGATGAGATCATGACGTCTATGGTTGGATTCTAGTGATTGGATGAGTTGAGATCACTACGTCTCCTGTAATATGTGCGGTTTCTGGTGATTGGATGAGTTGAGATCATGACGTCTCTTATTAATGCGTTGAGATTACGTTGCGATGTCTTTTGTTAGTACTTAGGGTTATATTTGGTTACGTCATATCTTTAGGAGATACTAGTGAGTTTACCTGCCAGTTGCAGCAGGATCCAGAAATGAGTTGCAATACAACATTATGATACTTAGGTTTTTTGCCGCAAGTTACGCAATAAGAATAGAAATGTGCATACTGTTTTAACAAGTATTAGTAGAAAGAAAAGAAAAGTGCACCGCCACTTACAACTGATTGCAGTTCACCACAAAAACCATATACTCATTATCGAACAAATCTTAATAAACCAAAGGTATGTTACTGTAACAGACCAATATGAACATAAACATCACTCTTGTGTAAGCTGTCTGGTCATTGCATATCTACATAACCGTGCCATTGAAGACACCTTGCTAAATTGCTAAATGATAAAGTTCATTTACATGATAAAAGCATGTAGTAATAATATGATATTGTATACGCTATCATATGAAGGTCACTATCCATTTAGAAATTAAAAGTTGTGACTTGTAAGTTTGTAATAAACTTGCCCAACCTGACCCATCAGCTAAAAAATTGCCTAATGTAGCCAGTGAGTCGAACCATGTCGTCCACTTTGCCGCTGTGTAGACGCATATATATGAAAAGGGTTTATAATATAAGTATTATTATGACAAAGATTTAAAACTCATACAAGTTTAGCTCAAATAAGATTATTCATTGTGGTAACAAAAATTATTATCTTTCATCGTCATTATATGAAATTTGTTCAAAAATATTGTTATCCCGTGTGTTTATTTAGTTTGGGTGAGTTCTATTTTCATATAAAAGTTGATTATCTTCTAAGGGCATTTAGGGAAGAAAAATGATAAAACTTAGAAAATTGTAAAGAAATCATTGGCACGTCATTTTAACTTTGTACAATTTAGACATATTTGCCCACGCCTAGTATAGATGTTGATCGGTATAAGGAAATAGTGGTATAAGGAAATAGTGATATAGCATTTAGTGTAAAAGGTAAGTGATATGCTATAGACTCTCATTAATTCAACATAATGTGACCTACTTGATTTTTATTGTTCTTTGTTAATTCACTATATTGTTTTGACATTCTTTATATCTGATGAATGAAAATGGGATTTCCAACCTCTAATTTGATCGTAACCAATTCTGCCATCATATCGATAGAAAAAGCGTATGTTTATCAAAAAATATTAGATATAAACTTAAGTTAAATTTATTTCATTATGAAATGCTTTGATATACACTTCAATTCATTTTGTTAAACTTGCCATGTTAAATAAATATTGTTAAACCTACCATGTTAGTCCGTTACTACTAACAAATCAAACAACATTAGATGAGAAGCAATTTTCAAAAGCATTCAACATGGTAATCAATTTTTTTAGCTAATTGTGGGTCCTATTCGATCGTTGGGTACGTAGCGAGACCCCCACCGATGATCAAGTTTGTAATTGATACTGAAGTCGAAAAAAAAACTGATTTAACTTGGCAAACACCCAAATCAGTTTTATTCAAAAAATAACCTATCACATTAGACTTATGCTAAGACTATTCATATAATTATCCTATAAGCATCATAACCTAATACGTTTAGGATGTTTAGGGGTTGTTTGGTAGCCTCTTAATGGTCACTAAGAGGCTCCATCTTAATAGTTCATAGCCTCCCTTGCCTTGCATGCCAAGTCAACTTTTTTACTGTTTGGAATTTCCAACAGATGACTCAACCCTTTTCAACCTTATTGGGGAAACAATGTGTTTACTGTTAATGATAACATATTAAGAAACACAAATGATTCTTAGTTTTGATATGGTTGAAATTGGGAACATGTGTTATTAACAATGTTGTAAAACAAGGTCTTGGCGACCCGCGACTGAGTACTCGCTGAGGTACAGTGTCGAGGCTATTTTCTTTAACTCCGTCTAATTACATGGAATCGATTAAAGGTGGTCAACTCCAGTTAAAATTGGATTTAGTTGGTCAATTCATGGCAAATTTGACTTAAAATAAATAAAACATAATTTCTATGTCTATAATATCAATGAAATATTCACGTAGCTTGTTATAAATATTAGTAAAATCATTATATTTGACATATATATAATTTCTCAAAAATTAATTTCTTTATAATTTCTTTATAACTTATCCGACCGACCTAAGAGCGCTTAAGGAATTTTGAAACCATGGTTATTAGGTTGTTGTTAGCAACTATGTATACCACATACATGCTAAACACTTGCTTCAAGAATGATGATGAATGTTAAAAGTTGTATAGATATTGAAATGGTCAAGCATTGATCAAGTGCAACAATCATCATGAACCGCAACAATTAACAAGTTCAATAATCATAAGTGAAACCAACATATTGATGATAGGTAAAAGAACAAAGCAACAACATTTGATGAAGACTTGAAAATGCAAATTGCAAAAATCAAGAATGAAATATCATCTACGAAGAATCAAAGATTCAAGAAATTAATCGAGGAGAGGATAAATCAAACAAAACAAGCGTCATCAAATATGTTGGAAAACTTATTCAACCCCTCTAGTTTTCTTCGGATGTGCGGAGCCAACCACGGACCCGGCCTATGGCTTTGCCTATTCACATCCAACCACGGACCCGGCCTAGGGCTTTCCCTCTTGGACCATGCATGGGGTTTCGTCCACTTAGACCCCTATAGATGAAAATACTATTGCCTCTTGGACCACGCACGAGGTTTCGTCCACTTAGACCCCTATAGATGAAAATACTCTTGCATATATGTGTACTCCACATATATATAATGTATATATGTGTGGCCCTCGGGAGGCAAAAGTAAAGTTGCACTAGTTTTAACGTTATTTTACTAATTTCGTGAAAATAACGTTAAAAACGACGGACGGTTAATCATGCATCATGTGGTGGCGTTGATAGCCAAAAGACAAAGGGGTACATGCACTGATCGGGTTTGTCCCGATTGCTAAGTGTTTTGTGCCTTATGTCCAAGGCTTGATACCAAAACACATCGAGCCGGGGGTCTCACTGGAAGCAACCTCTCTATTCTTAGGGGTAGAGGTAAGGTTGTCTACATCTTACCCTCCTCAGACTCTACCTTAGCTTTGACTGTTTGGCGCAGGGTCGGGGACTGTTTGAATGAAACATTCTATCCTCGACTCTACCTTAGCTTTGCTATAGGCGAGATTAACTGAGTATGATGATGATACGTATACTCCACACCTCATTAATTTGATCGTACATATAGTAGTATCATCGTATTGTTAAACCATGTTTTATGTTGGATGTTGCAAACTAGGTTTGTCAAGTTTTATTTCTTATTTGTGTAAACTAGTGGAGTTCCCGCGCGCGTTGCGGCGCGTACGTTGTCATTATCGTTTTGGTTTATTAAGGTAACAATGCGACAATGATAGTTTAGGCAAAAAATATATGCAAAAACAATTGCCCAAACCAAGTT
This sequence comes from Ambrosia x helenae, assembly GCA_030844895.1. NCBI lineage: Eukaryota > Viridiplantae > Streptophyta > Magnoliopsida > Asterales > Asteraceae > Ambrosia > Ambrosia x helenae. The sequence goes on from JAUTDX010000235.1 coordinate 49,177, forward strand.
TTGAACTTATGATTTCCTCTTAGAGAAACGTACCTCAAACCACTACACCATCAACACAATTCATGTTTTATTCTCAAACCAATTATATTTAATATGGAAAAATGTTGTATAAATGGAAAAAACAAACAAAATGGCATCGAGCAAGTCTCGAACTTAAGACCTCATGTTAGTGAAACATACCTTAAACCACTCCACCACAAAGCCAAGTTGTGTTTTAATATGAAACCATTTATATTTATTATTAAATATGCGTTGTAAAATAAAAACATATAAATCCGCCTCTACATGTCTCGAACCTAAGACATTAGGTATGATAAATACTCCTCAAACCACTCCACCACCTAACCAAATTATGATTTATTATAAAACCATTTATATTTAATATAAAATAACATGCTTTTAATGAAAATTACCATCCTAGATGTCACTCCTCCTTAATAAGATAATAAGATAATAATATAGAATATAGATATACACACCTTATGTCGATATACAAAAAATGGAAGAAGAAAAAAATCATAATCACTAACGTATTAAATTAAAATATTAAAAACATCTTGGTCTTTGACTCTTTGTATCCACATCTTGTTAAAATAAATTTAAACACAAAGCTCCAAGACAGATTTCAACTCCCCAGACCAGACAAGTCTTATGCCCAACACTCACCTCTCTCAAGATTCAAGAAGACACTCAATAGTTTTACATCACAACCTCTCATACAAAAATGGTGATCAAACCAAGCTTTGAACCACCGTCGTCGTCATGTCTACTCTAGCAAAACCGCTGCCGGTAGCACTGGCCTTCAACCACTTATTGTTGTCTAAGTTTGACTGCTCCACCTGGCTATCTTCGCCGCTAAGCTTGATGATGGGGTATGAAATGACAGTGGTGATGTGAAAATGACCAGGATGTGGTGTGACGATGGTAACAATTTCCTCTCCTTACTCTATTTCACCCTCTCTCCTGGCCTTGATGATGTTGATGGTGATGGTGACAGTGTGGGTGTGTTACAGTGGTGATATCACGACGATGATGGTGACTGAGGCGGTGGTGTCATGATAGTTATAGGGTAACGGTGCGGTCGTTTCTCTCTCTGCGGTGGTTTCTCTTTCTTCCCTCTCTTGTTTCTCTCTCCATCCTCTGTATATAAAATAGGATGTAGACTATGTGAAAATGACCAGGCATGCAAGCCTTTAAATAGGTAGAATCCAAAATGACGAAAATGTGGTGTCTGTGAATATAGAAGACGTGTGGCAGTGACCGGGATAAAGTAGGACACATGCAGAAGACGTGTCACAGTGAGAAGGATAGCGTGGCAGTGAACCATAAAGTGGAAAAGTTGAATTTATCAACATGGCCTTGAGCAGGCAAAAAATTACCGCTATGCCATTAACTACTATTGATGAATAGTTGTGTACTGTTCATCTCCGCTTTAAAATTATACATAGTATAATTGAAACCTCAAATATTTTACTTCGAATTACTAGCTTCAAAAGTTTAATTCACTTTTCAAGGTTGTATCATTTAACTTAATAATAATGCTACACCATTTGCATCTCGAGCCTCACAGAAACCATATTGTAGAATTGTAGGTGATATTTTCTATTTGTGGTCTACTGGGCTCAAGGTTGTAACAATCTCGCCTAGGCGCTGATTACTCAACGAGTAATCGACTTTTGCAACCTTGCTAGGCTCGATATCAATAAATTATTTTCTCAACACGAAGCCAATATTATTTTTATTACAACAAATCTACAATCCTACACCATTTGCAAATCAAACCACACAAAAAACACCCTCACTTCACTTGTAATCAGTATGTGTCTTAATCTCAGTACTTTCAATGCCCACTTCAAAACATTTCTTGTGTTGTCTCCAGTAATCAGCAGTCGGGTTTATCCACTCCGGCTCCGGTATCTCGACTCTCGACTTCACCAGATCGTCCTTCGATAGCTTGTAGTAGTCGTCTCTCTTCTTCACCAACTCCGGCTTCACCACCCCGTCACCCTCGGCTTGCGGGGACATCATTAACGAAGGTGGCCCGATAGGAAGCTTGTCGCCTCTATCGGTTTGCCATGTGCACCAAAACTTGCCATAAGTTTTGGCTAGGTTTTTTAGCTCCGGCATGGCTATCATTTCTGGCATTCGTGGGTGTATCCAAAGGCCAGACTTTATCTAAAAAACAAATATTTCAAACATAAAAGTTCAATAAAGATTTATTTATAAGAAGTGTTGATGGTTTGGTTTGAAAAAGTAAACGATAGGGTCCAAACGAGCCAACCCGAGCTCCAGGGGCGGGAGAGGGCGGCCGACCCCCCGAATTTTCGCTCAGAAGTTCCGAATTTCCGATTATATAGTATTCGTATAGAAATTTTTTGGTATATAAGGTTTCGACCCCCCAAAACTGGTTTTCGACCTCCCGAAACTGGTTTTCAATCCCCCCAAACTGGTTTTCGACCCCCGAAACTAGTGACGTCCGACCCCATGGTGACTTCCGACCCCCGATGTTTCGGGTCAAGATTCACTCTGCGAGCTCGAAAAACTTATGAGAGCTCAAGCTCGGCTCGATTGGAGCTTTGTTTTCAAAGCTCGAGCTCGACTCGTTAGAAATTTCTTAAACTCGAGCTCGGCTCGTTTAATATATTAAATAAAAATAATATAAATAATAAACTCAGAGCTCGAACTGATGCTAATTATATAAGTAGGCCTGAAAAGAATGTTGCGTTTACTTTCTCTAGCAAATTGGATGATTTGTTGAGTTTAGAACAGCGCTCGAGCTCGACTCGTTAAAAATTTCTTAAACTCAAGCTCGGCTCAGGCTCGTGCTCGTTTAATATATTAAAATAAAAGTAATATAAATAATAGACTTAGATATCGAACTATTGAAAAGAAACTAATAAAAAAACGTAAAGATCGACCTCATAGGCATGAGAATGCCACAGTTTTTGTTCATCAAGTGGCAATGTTTCAAAGATGGTATCAGAAACTATATACTCCACCCCTACAAAACAATCAAATTGATCAAAACCAACATGATCATCATACTTATTTCAAAACCGAAAAACCGATATACGCATACCGATGAGGCGTCCATTGGAGTCATCGGAGTCGTAAACCGCAGCCTGGAGGAAATCTTGGTTAAGTCGTGTAACAAAGTGGTGAGTCTCGATTTGTCGAGACATATCTTGACTATACAAAGCAAAGGTACATGCATGTTGACTCATGTTATTGATGGGTTTGAATGATTGCAACATTTGAGCACCTTTGTCTAGGACTTGTTGTCCCACCGACATCGGTTTGCCGGTCATCGGAACACCGTTCTTTTCAGCCGGTTGATTAGGTGAAGACATCGATCGGTGGTTAGGAGTATGTTAATGTTACGATTGTTGTTTGATTTGTTTAGAGATGTTTTGAAGATGATGTTGATGAGTTGCATTGCATGTGTAAGTAGGAGAGGTGGCGAGTGGTGGTGAGATAAGGGTGCCACGTGGTGGAGATTTTAGGACACGTGTGATTGTGATTTTTTATTTTTATTTTTGAGATAGAACAATTGAAGTATTGAACAGGTCAATATAAGCATGCACATGTGAAGATATTTTTTTTATTTAATTTTGGCGTATATAGTTCAGTGGGTGAATGGTATCAATTCAATTTGTATACTTTGGGTAGTTTTTTTTTAACATAACAATAAGGGTACTGAAATTTGATCGTTATTGGTTTAGTTCAACATAGTACTGGTTACAATTACAAAATAAAAAAAATTCAAAAGTTAACATACATAAGAAAAAATAAACTATATTGGTTTAAGGCGTACATCAATTAATAATTATAGCATAATAAGCGAAACTGAAACTAGACACCAACTTTACAAATAGGTAAAGAATCGGTTACTTTTTGTTCTTAGGGAAGAGGGGACGCTCACCGAAGATACCCCCACCAATACAATGGCGCCAAGTCGGAGACCACATACCACTCTACTGATGGTGATGTTCAAGCTTAGAAAAACACAATTTTGCAAGTCTCTCTCCTCTCCACACACATCATAGTTCACACTACATACCAGCTTCGGTGACTACAACTTGCATCTTCAACATGCACAACATACATGCGGCACCGACGGCTATGTTATCACATGGTGAATCTCACATGGAAAAGGTTACCCGCAAGCGCTCCCCCCCCCCCCCTTAGTTGTGAAAGCTACATGGTTTTCCCTATGCTCCATGATGCTCCAAGAGTAAGAGTAATTACATCAACTTTAAGCTAGTTCTTTTGTTTTGTTACAAACTTACATGTGATGATTCCACCAACAAACTCATCCAAATGTACTTTCTAAAGGTGGTGAGAATTCAATGGAACAAACTTCTCAAAATGAAAAGTCATATTTAAATCTAATCTACTTGAAATTATGCATAAACATGAATTTTATACTGATAAATTGTTGAATATGAATATGATACTTAACTGCTTTATTAGTTTTGCATGTTTAATCTCACCAAGATTGAAGAAGAAACAAAATTCATGAATAATTCCGAAAAAACAGACATACACGCGACTTGCATGAGTACATAGTCATGTAGCGACTACATTAGTCGAAGAGATCTATAAGTTGAATTACACAACAAAGTCATGAACAAACAATTAACATAAACGTGAATAAACAATGTAAAAACAATATTCGCACCTAGAACAAATTAGGAATTGTTTTTCTAAATACATTGTGTCAAGCTTCTTTAGTTTAACCATTGGAATGCTATCACCTCTTTATTTGAATCGTATTTATGCATTTTTAAATATAAAGGGTCAATAATCCCAAAGCATAAAACCAAAACGAAGCCAAATTATTAGTAATGGTCTGGTTTGGTATTATACTTGCAACGATTTGGTTCTGTTTACAATGATCAAGACTGTTGCTAACTGTTTGGCTCATAGTTCAACAAAAAAAAAACTGTTATAACCAAACCACGGACACCGCTAAACTAGTATAGACTTAACAAGGGAAGATCTAAATCTAAGTCGTCTATTCAAATACAATCCACGAATCAAAAGACAATCACTTTGGTTCCTAATGACTCTCATTTGAACCTCCTCCGATCGACATAAGTATTGACATGCTTACACCTAAAATGCCAATCTACTAGATTTGTTTTTTCTGCAGTGATTGTCCTAGATATTATTAAAGAAAAAAGTACCATTTGATGGAAGGTTAAAGTGAATTTACATTGAGGTTAGGATACAAAATCATAACTCAGTCTTGCTGCTGCTGGCATACTGTGAAGTAAGATCTTTTAGTATCTGAATCACACCGTTCAAATCATTGCTACCCAATTCAAGGCAGTCCTGCAGCAACCCGCCATCCACGATTTCTGTCCGTACCATCTCAACTGCATCCCTCAAAGGACCCTACATTCACATCACAAAGAAATTAAAAAAAAAAACATATATTCTTCTTTATATACATAAAATACGACTTATGATTAGATATTAAATACAAAATTTTAATGCACCAAGGCTCCTAAAAAAATCTGGCCTGTTTAGCAGCTTAAGATTAAAATTTACAGGATGGGAACATGATTTTTATATATCTAGAGACATATAATCGAAGCATTGTTCATTCACTTTCTTCTATGCGAACTTGGTATCTGGTTTTAATGCTTTTGCCACACGAAAATATATTTAAGCATGTGACACACGATCTACCCCGAGTTGAGACGTGACAAGTGAAACACAACATAATACCAAAAAACCAAAGCTACACTAAGACAAGTGAATGATGGTAGATTTATGACTAGTTGAAGTTGTTGGAATAATTAGTATCTAAGCTTAAGCCCAGGTTTACTTCATTACTTAAGCAGATGAAGGCATGAAGCACAGCCCGGTTTAGGAGTTTACATAAAAACAATCATGGACTACATAAAAGGCAGGTAATGCTTGTTTTAGTAGACAAAGTGCACAAAGCACAGTGCCTCAGGTCTTGGTTTTAAAAAGCGCGCTCGAGACGCGCTTAAGCGCGAAGCACATCTAGGAGCCAATATGTGCGCCATATGTAACACTAGGCGAGCATCATACGAAAAGCACAAGAAAAGCGCAAAAAGCACATGAAAAGCGCGTTTTTTTTTTTTATCAAAAAAGCGCAATAAAAGCGCGCTTTTCGTACACGAGGTGTTTTTGTGCTTAAAATTGTTATACATGTAGCTAAAAATGTTGTACATTTAAGTTAAATCATATATAAACCTTATTTGTATCTATATTTTGGGTAAATGATGCTAAAAACCTATAACATATATATATATATATATATATTCATCATGCGCCTCGTGTACGAAAAGCCCACCGCTTTTGCGCTTTGCGCCTCGGTTTTAGACCTAGTTGCTTTTGTGCGCTTCGCGCTTTTTAAAACCAAGCCTCAGGTACACAAAAGGCGAAAAACTTTCACAATCGCAACTGAAATGAAATTTGCTTGTTTCTTGTAAATTGCTATGACTTTTGAACTTTCGCTATTGATTTGATGATTCTGCATGCACATTGCAGGGGCTAGCATAAACCTTTGTGTGAAAATACTCTTCCTTTGAGTATTTGGCATCGACTAATAACAAAACACCAAGAAGAGTACTGACACGTACACACACACACACGCAAGCACAAATAGATGACAGAACCGCGCAAAGCATTGAGAATTAAAACAAGTTAAGGCAGTATGGCCTAGAAAATCCTACAGTTATATAAAATGCTGTTTGCTATGTTGAAGTCTAGTCTCTAGATATGGTATATGATAATTAGAACCTAAAGCAAGTTAGCCTATATTTACCTTGTAAGTTGTAACAAACATCAACCGAAAGTTGCCTAAACCAATAACAAGATCATCATGTAACCTATAAACATCAATCCAAAGTTATCACATATAATCTCCTTCACAATTCACATCCAAACAATCCTTAAGCCTACTATTTTTAAAACCAACCCAACAGGAACTTTTTTTTGAACGTCTACCTGGGTACATCGACAAGCAAAAGGCCAGCCACGCCAGCGATCGCAGACAGCGCTTGTGAGCTGGCCCGTCACCCGTTTCAGTGAAAAGCGGGAAACCCACCTCCCTAAGCCCAACTGTTGTAAAACCTTTGGCTAGCACATGACATTTTGTCACGAATGAGACTCCAACCGGCGACCTCCTTTAGAGAAAGTCATCCCGATACCGTTAGTCCAACGATTAACCATAGCTTGTAAACAAATCAAAGGAATCCGAACGGGGCACGTTCATGTTCGTCAGTTTAAGTTTTACCGAACAAACGATCAGGCACGAAAAACTAAACGAACATAACTAGAATTGTAATGGGTAATATTTTAATTTCATAAACTACACTTAAATTGCAATGCGCCTAACAATCATTTATCGAACATAAACAAACAAACAAAACAAACATTCACAAACATAAATAAACAAACGCTCACAAACATAAACAAACAAACACGACACGTGTCAATGTTCGTCCGTTTAACTAAACAAACAAAACCTTACCGGTTGACTAAACACTTTAAGCAAGCGATTAACCAAAGATTTCGCAACCTTAAACAAAGACCCATAATTCCTCTTAACCCATTCAACCCGACCCACATCCGAATCCACACTCATCAACTCACCCAACCCTTTAACCAACTCATTCACATCAGAAACAACACCCATCATCTCAAACGACGCCGTTTTAACATCTCTCCACGCATAGTTTTTTAAATAATCCCAACCGACCGACCACACGACACCATAAAAGCCAAAGCCACTACTATGTTTTTGAATGTTGTCGGCTAATGTTTTGGCTCTTGTGGACCCAGGGATGTCGCCACGCGCGGCGCGTAGGTTGGATACGCGCGTGAGGAGAGAGTGGGAGAGAGAGAAGAGAGAGTGGAAGGTTGAGGGTGTAGGGATAGGGAGAGAAGATGACGTGGAGGGTAGAATGGTAATTAGTAGAAAGACGGGGAGGAGACGCGACGGAGATTTAGGGGTTACGATGGCCATACGGTGGTTGGTCGGTGGTGTGTTTACTAGAACTTGAAAAGAGAAAGGCGGTTAGTAATTTAAACGGCATATATGAAACTTAAATATCTAATCTCCAAAACTTATGTGCTTTTTAGTTTGAGTAAATTGCCAAATTCGTCCTTGAAGTTTCTTCTAAATTGGTAGATCAGTCCAAAATGAGAATTTGTTGCTAAATTAGTCATTAACGTTTTCCTTTTGTTGCTAAAACAGTCCAATTTTCATTTACCTATTTCTTAATTGCTAAATTCGTCCCTGAGGTTTGTTTCAAATTGCTAGATCAGTCCAAAATGAGAATTGTTGCTAAACCAGTCACTAATGTTTTTCTTTTATTGCTAAAACAGTCCAAAATAGATTTATAATTAAATATATATGATTAAAACAAGATAAATACATTAAATGTGATTAACAATATATTTTTCAGAAATAAAAATATATAAAATATTATTTGGGTATAAACATGATTCAATAAATTTTTTAGGAATTTTAGAGGCTTGTAAGCATTTAAAATAATTAAAAGGACATTTGATTTTATAAAATATATGTAACATCATAAAATATGATTAAAAATATATTTTCAGAAATAAAAATATGTAAAATATTATTTTGGGTATAAACATGATTCTATAAATTTTTTGGGAATTTTAGAGGCTTGTAAGTATTTAAAATAACTAAAAGGACATTTGATTTTATAAAATATATGTAACATCATAAAATATGATTAAAAATATATTTTCAGAAATAAATACCCAAAATAATATTTTACATATTTTTATTTCTGAAAATATATTTTTAATCATATTTAATATATTTATCTTATTTTAATCATATATAATTCATTATAAATCCATTTTGGACTGTTTTAGCAATAAAAGAAAAACGTTAGTGACTGGTTTAGCAACAATTCTCATTTTGGACTGATCTAGCAATTTGAAACAAACCTCAGGGACGAATTTAGCAATTAAGAAATAGGTAAATGAAAATTGGACTGTTTTAGCAACAAAAGGAAAACGTTAATGACTAATTTAGCAACAAATTCTCGTTTTGGACTGATCTAGCAATTTGGAACAAACCTCAGGGACGAATTTGGCAATTTATTCTTTTAGTTTTTAGTAGGGTTTTACGCGAGCTAAACCGAATTGATCGGACCTTTGTTTGTATTCGGTTTGTTTACAAACCAAATTTTATTGAACTGAGCGTTATTTTAACTGAGCCCAAGTCAAACGAGCGTTTTATCTGAGCATTTTTTCGAGCGAACGTCGAGCAGGTATAGAGCTTTGCAGAACAATAACAGGAAGGTGACAATGGGGGTTTTAGAGTAATGTTCAATTTTTGTCCTTAAGGTTTTGTCCAGTTGAACATAAGTATAAATTTAACAAGCAATGAGGAAAAGAACACTCAACTTGTTCTATTGAGATTAACTAAGCGGGAAGATGAGCCGTCAAGTGATTTAAGCAAACTCTTGTTCTATAGGTAGTTCAAACCGAATGAACCGATTGAAGCAAAACCCTGGCCAATGGCTATCGAGAGATCGAATAATGATTGCCAATAGGGAGTTTTGATTAGGGTTTTATACTGTTGAATCAAATGGCGGGTTGAGACTTGAGTGTCGATCGACGCTTCACATTTCAATATTTGACATTTTGACTCAATTACTCAAATGAACATTGGAGTAGAGGTGTACAAAATACCCGAACCCGAACCCGAAAAAAATACCCGAACCTGGGTATTTTAAAACCCGGTTATTTCATACCCGAACCGGCCCTATCCGTAGGGTATTTTAAAACCCGGTTATTTAATACCCGAACCCGACCCTACCCGTAGGGTATTTTCGCAAACTAATGTATTAAAATTAAAATTTTACTACAAAAAACACAAATATATATAAAACATTTATGTTTTATTTATAAAATCTCATACCAATTTCTATTTTAAGTTATAAGTGTAGCATAAAATACCTAACCGATTTAATTTATAACATAAAACATATTGTAAAAAAACAATATATAGCATAACCAACCCGCCCGAGTTGACCCGAACCCGACCAGTTTAGCTAAACGGGTTCACGGGTTTGACCCAAACCCATTTAGACTAAACCTAAACCCGCTAATTTCGTGATAGGTTCGGGTCGTGTCGGAAATTCACACGCTTACTTGAAAAATAGGTATCTAGTACTCGAAAATTGGTATACCCGAAACCGGGTATTGAAAACCTGAACCCGAACCCGACCTGAACATGGTATATAGGACGAAAACACCCTACCCGAACCCGACCCGATTATTTCGTAATACCCGGTTATACCCTACCCGGTCATACCCGAACCCGGGTACATAACCGAACCCGGGTATTCAAAAAACCCGGTTTTGTACACCTCTACATTGGAGTATTAGGCGATGGATTATGGACTATTGGTATTGGACTTTAATTCAATTACTCAAATGAGCTCTATTTGGATCTTAAACCAAACAATATTAACGTGGGCCTCTAGTTATTTTTTAAAATATATCAAGCCAACCAAGGCCGAACCGAACTGATCTCAACTGATTGCCTTTTTTAATTGAGCCGAATCAAAGAAGAAATTCTGAGCATTTTTATTTTTCAAGCGAGCGTCGAGCAATTTTAGCAATTATGATGTTATTTCAGAAACAATAACATGAATAAGAATTTGTAAATTACACATAAAAATTATTAATGTAAATAACAAACATATCCCCTCTAATTACAACTATGAGGGGCGTGTCATGTGTGTGTGTCTTTCATAGAGTTCCTGTTCCTAACTAACATATGTAATACTAACAAACTAATCAAACATCTTGAGCCAAAACACTCAGTCTACTACACCTCAACATATAACCCGTAGGGCCGAAATAATCCGTAATCCGTCTTTCAAACTGTAGATATGGCGCTCGCCTTTTCAGGTGCAGTAGCATGATCACTGAGATCACGACCGCTTGTTTCAAATGGAAAAAGCAGTACACATACACCTGAAGCAAAAATAACAAACTCAAACAGAAGGATGGCTGCAGTTTGATGACATCCATGTATCAAACCGACTGCCACTAGAGGACATAGCATTCCACCTATTCGTCCCACTGAGCTGCCCACACCAACACCTGTCGTTCTCACTGACGTCGGGTATATCTACAATAACAGATCAAGACAATGTCGTTGTCAGTTGAAAGTTTTAACTAAATTTGCATAGACAGATTATAAAGTTACAAGACTTGCCTCTGGGGCGTATATGTAAACCACTGTGAACGTTGTGGTGATGCATATCCGAGCCATGAATAGAAGAGCGGTTGTGACGGTTTGAGGTTGATGGGCTACCAATGGGAGCAGGAAAAGACAGCAGAGGAAGAACATTATTGACATTGACATCTTACGACCAAGCTTGTCGATTGTAAAAGCCGATATAATCAGTCCCGGGAACTCTAGAAACAAATTAAAGGTCAGTCATGTTCCATAGTTGAAACATATATACAAACAAGGTAGGGTGAAATGTGAATATCATAAAAATGCACAAAAATATCACTAAACTAACTTTTGTATATTAAAGTCCCTAAACTTGTCTAAAATGCATAAAATCTTTGTCGGTCAATTCAATCCGTTCTGATGAGTAATAAAAATTACACATACGAAACTATGAACCACTCGAGGCGGAAAGCGTAAAGCGTAAAAGCGGTGGGCTTTTCGTACGCGAGGCGCAAGACGATTATATAATTTTTTTTATATATGCTATAGGTTTTTAACATTATTTACTCAAAATATAGATACAAATAAGGCATATATATGATTTAACTTGAATGTACAACATTTTTAGCTACATGTATAACAATTTTAAGCACAAAAAAAGCATGTGTACAAAAAGCGCGCTTTTAGTGCGCTTTTTTCGTGCGCTTTTTTCGTGCGCTTTTCTTGCGCTTTTTCCACACTGCTCGCCTAGGGTTACATAAGGCGCACGGGGTTGCGCCTAGGTGCGCTTTGTGCTTAAGCGCGCCTCAAGCGTGCTTTTTAAAACCAAGAACCCAACCCGTCTAACCATCTCCAAAAGGTTCAACTACTTGTATGCATTTTACTTTCAATCATAAACATGAGTGCATGGTGCATATACCTGCAAAACTAGTAATGAAAATGTCTTTATAGCTAAGCTCCTGATGTTTAGATTGCAAATGAGCGGGTACACAGCTGTTTCGACCATTGTGCAACTCGGTGGTTAGGAGAACGAGGCCATAATATGAGAAAGCGTTCCCAAAGAAGACGACCCATAAGAGCAGGGTGGGCTTAATTAGTTCAGGTGAAAAAAGCATAGCCATTGTTGAGGCATTTTGTTTTGCGCCATGATCAACGGTTTCACTGTTTGGGGAGGAGAGTAAGTGTGCTTCTTCTGCTTCGGTTGACTTTTCGTTCAACTGGATTTCATGATCAGAAACTAGATCGCCCTCAGGAAGTGGCTGCCCGTTAACTTTTGCAACTTTCTCTAAAATTATACGGGCTTCGGCTGTCCTTCCTTTTAAGCATAGATATCTTGGAGATTCAGGGACTACCCGGTAGAAAATAAGCAGCAGCGATGAAGGAATAGACGAGAATGCAAGTAACCATCTCCATCCCAACGTTGGCATCACAAACTAAAAAAAAAAATTATAAACTAAGAAGCTTGCAAACAAAGTTTAAAAGAACGGAAATGAGCCTCGAGACGTTTTCCCTTCGCCTCATGAGGCGTAAGCCTTGAGGCGAACCAAGGCGTGAGCTCGAGGCACATTCAAAAAATAAATATAAAAATTATGTGTCTATAAAAAATAAAATACTTGGAAAAGTCTAAAACATAAAAAACACACATCAAAAATAAAAATAATTGACCCAAAAAGTCTAAAACACAAAAAAAAAAACACATAAAAAACACCCTAAACCACCTGACGCGCACATTTTTTAGCGCCTTAGCCCTTAGAGGCGTATGTACAATCTGAATACCATGAGGCGCGCCTCAGACTCGTTTTCATAGAGTTTCGCCTCGAGGCGTACGCCTCACCTGTTTTTTTAAACCATGCTTGCAAATTCAGAATATCTAAACAAAATGATAGATAAAATAACAATAAAAAGACATATTTGAGCATCCAAAAAGATCCGATAATCAAGAAGCATAGCTTGTTTATCCAAACATAAAAAACAGATTATTGCATACGACTTGAAGTTAGGAAACGTATAGTGGAAGTAAACCATACCCATGCAACGGAGGCTTCAAAAATAGTTCCAACGGTCCAAAAGGCGGAAAACACGACCATCCAAGTGCCTCTGCTTGGAGCAGGGATGAACTCTAAAAACCAAGAAGAGAGTACAGGCCCTCCTCCCAGACCGACACCAACTAGGCATCGAAGAATAACCAAACAAATATAATTAGGAGATAAAGCACTGAGCAAACCAGCCGCACAAGTAACGGTTGCAGTAATAAGGAATCCTTTCCTGCAAGATAGTTAAAAAAAATCCCAAATCAACCCTTTCATAAGTAAACGGGTCGAAATTTCTACTGTAATGGAAGAGAGTTAATATTAAAAATAAAAAAAAATAACAGAAAGAAACAATACCTCCTTCCATGTTTATCTGAAACAACACCCCATGAATAAGCGCCGACCAACATGCCAGCAAAGACGACGCTAGTTATCATGCTCTGTTCATGAGAAGAAAGATTCCATGCAGACTGGACTGCCGGTCCAACAAAAGAAAGAAGCATCATTTCCATGGCTTCTGAAATCCAGCCCATCCCTGCATACGCAAGCACTAGAATTTGGAATTTCCCGAACCCAACTGCTGCAAGTGCGTCATCCACGCTGTACTTTAGGCTCTCATCTCCCATCTATTACATCATTATAACATACATATTAATGTATTCAAGAGAAATATTTAGTGGAGAAAATTTAAAAAAAAAAAAAATGACATAATTTGGATATAGTAAATCAATAACTTATGATACATGCATAAAGAAATAGAAAGAATGCATCTGGCTTTAAAGATGTATTTAACAGATGAAAATACTGAGCCTGAATATCAAACTGCTTGTTTCATGGTTTCACAGCCAAAAAGACCGAAGACATGTCATAGATATACTAATTTGTTAATATTAGAATATATGTTGTCAAAAGCGCACTTATGCATGCGCCTAAGTGCAGCATGTGCCTCGCCTATATATACACATTCTCAGGCACTCAGGCGCATTCTCAGGCCAAGTTCAGGCCAAAAATCGTCTAAACAGGTTCGAACAGATCAAAATCAGCTCAAGCTAGCCGTAAACAAGCCTTGAATCAAGCTAAAACAACCGACACACATCTGAACACCTAAAAATGGCATTTTTATACTATGCGCCGCTTAAAAAAGCCCTCGCTTGTTAAGCGCCTTGCGCTTAGGCTCCAGGTGAGGCCTATGCGCTTTGCTGACAACATAGATTCGGACCAACTTATTAACCTTTTTATACATATAAGAAGTACCCGTCCCATGTTAACCGCTTAACTACTAATTGTGAATGATAAATAGCAATGGAGATAGATATTACGCATTAATTTACCAATTTAGAACTCAAACCCCTTTTTTGGATTAGAGTGGAAGGGAAACCGATATTCTTTCTCATAGTGGAGGCTGGAAGAACTTTTTATTATTATTCAAAAACGTGAGAACGCTTGGAAAGCCTAGGCCCATCCTGGAATCAAGTTAGAGAATCGCTGCATGCTTTAGATATCGGCATGCTGCAGCCTTTAGTTGACCCATTTAACTATGCAATGCCAATTTCAACATTTTAGCATCTAAGTTGTAAGACGACAAAAACGAAGCAACAAAACGTACTACTTTTATGTTATTACTTTCTAGCACAAACCAAAGCTACATCCCTATATCTAACTCCTAGGCGGATGACGGATCCAAGACGCACAGGGGCACGTTCATTACAAAACCAATTTTAAGTAGAAAGTAGTATACACATTTGTACTTGGTGCATACCAGATTTAGTCGGAGAGAGAGAGAAAGCGAAGAAGTTATTCAGTTACATAACCACCTTATGTATCACAGTTAAAGCAATATACACATGTGCTTATATAAATCTCGCAGTTCTCTACTTAAAACTGGTCCAGTATTGAACGACCCTCTATACACATAATCAGATACATACAACAAATCCTTCATACGCACAATGCGTTAAGTGCTTCTTAATCAAACTCTACACCTCATCATACGCGCAGTATTTACTATTCAAAAGTTTCTAACATAACAAATCTACCATAGGCAAAGGCGGATCTATTAAGGGCTAAGGGAGTGCCCAGGATACCCCTCAACTTTCTTGGCGAAGTGCAAACTACTTACTACCATTGAGTACCGTAAAAAAAATTCTCCGTTTTACAAGTGTACGGTAAAAAAATAATTCTTTGAGATACCCCTAAATTTTTCTAGATCCGCCACTGACCATACGCATCTATTGAGAATGCATTTGTGCAGAATCTTAAAAAAAAAAAACTGAATCTGTTTAAGGAGATCTACAACACTTTCACTTTTCCATGTGCACCAAAAATCCTAACTACCCATTATTCCACATATATTAAAAAACAAAATAAAAAGCAATAATTTTTACCTTTATCCACAAAATTAGTTATTTTTCCTGTTCATCATATATTCAAGATTAATTAAAACAATAATTTTTAATCAAACACAAAATCCCAAAACATAACAGTATGTAATAATCAGATCAACTGGGAAACCGAATGTAATAATACCCATGTAAAATAAAATCAAGAAAGTCAATGCCCATTAATAAACAAGATAAAAAGATAATAAAGATGAATGCTTTAAAGAAAAAAATGGAACCTTTGAAGAGAGAGAGAGAGCAGGAAGATAGGAGATGTAAATCAACGAAGAAAGAGGAGAGAATGTGAATGTGAATGGATCTTGTTATTGTTGTTGTTGGCTGTGGTTTGAGGAGCATCCATGAATATGTGGGAGATTGGGAAGATCTATGACTTTTATGTTTGTGTTTTCTTGATTGTCATTGGTTGGTGGCAGAAACCTTAGTTGTTTCTTAGTATTTACACTTTTGCTTTATCTTTTTACTTTTTTTTTTGGCATTGTGATAGTTTAAGATTTAAACATGTGTGTACAATAAAAAAAGAGTTAGGTTACTTATGATGGTGTTTAGGGTATTATAATATTGTTGATTTGGTTCTTAAGATTGAAAAATTACTTGTTTTGTCCCCAATGTTAGATTGTAACATACAATGAAGGTCAACTAGATGTTCATTGGTGTAGACGCGAAGGTTAAGTTTTTCTGTTAAATGAATAAGAAATTACTTATTTACCCATTTACATATAAAGAAATTACATACCCTTAAATCTTAATGCCTCTTTACTTCTTTGTCTTGCACCCATATCACCTAAATTGGGGGGCAACATCGCCACCACCTAAAACCTGTCGGCCAGACCAACAAGATAAGCCAAAAGAAACCTATTTATCCCCCCTATCAGGAGCGGATTTACTTATCGGGAATAGGTTCCTGGGAACTCACTCGGTTTTGAAGTTTTAGTATTTTAATATATATATATATAAAAAAAAATATTGAAGGAACCCATAACTAAATATTCGAAGTGTTCCCCTGGTTGTAAGTTCTCATTTTAATCCCAAGATCCTTGGTTCGACTCCCACAAGCTGCATCCAAGCTATTTTTTCGTTCGTTTTCTTCTTATTATTATTTTTAAATTTAAAACTCACATTAGGGTTTCCCTTAGAACAAATGTTCCTTAAGTCCTCATCGTCTTCTCCTCCTCAAACAATTGTGCTTTGCCCTCCTCAACCCTTCACCACCCAGACGCCCTTTCATGCCTTCGCCCTACTTGGCTCTTCATCCACAGCTCCACAGCATCCACCCTCTCCAGTCCATTTCCTCTTTCCAATTTCGACCACCTCCAGCGCCCCCCTCCAGTTGCATCCACCATAGGTGTGTGGCGTTGTTAATTTCTAGCCGTAATGTTTTGTTGTGTTTTAATCTGCTTTGTTTTATTTTTGTTAACTTCGATTTCTTTGGTTTAGTTTGCTTTAAAGTGTCACTAATGAATCATTTATAATCTTCTACTTTCTCACATTTGTATTAGTTACAAGTTTGAATAGAGTCATCATATACCCTTTGCTATCTGATAAACAAAATAACAAAATTTTGAAAATGTTTGTGTAGAGGTTTTTTTTTTTAATGACTGAAAATATAAATTAAACAATACTAAACTTAAATCTAACAAGGAGAGGTCCAAAGCAAATTGCAGAACTGGCATCATATCACCTCACAGCATAACACTTCTAACCAAAGTTAAGCATGAATGAAGTTAAATTGACCCGATATTTTTTTTTTCATTATGTGTATCGTAGTTATATTATGTTATGAATCTTACCTGACTCGAACTATTAAACCGACCTATAATTTTTATGTTCAGCCATATGAAATTTGAACATCTAAAAAAGTGAGTCCCTGGGAAAAAAATTCTTAGATCCACCACCGCCACTGTCCCCTATCACACTCGATCTCTCCCTCTCTCTCGCTCTCACACACACACACTCACCCACCCCTCTAATGGGAGGATGTTTAACCGTGTTTTTATGTGTATAAATTTATGGTTCTAAGTAGTAAATCATGTGAAAACAGTTTATTTTGAGAATCGTTTGATTTGTATGTACCCGGAGCTTAAGTAATGACTTTTGGGCCTTATATGGGAGTTAAGAAGCTTGTGGATGGAAATAGGATTAAAGATAAGAGTCAAAACTTCAAATGGTCATATCTAGAGCTAGAAAGTGAGTTGTAGGAGCCACAATAAATTGATCTTAATTGTATCAATTAGCCGAATATGAAAAAATATGAAGAAACTCACTTGCGCCCTCAACAAATACAATGGGCGCAAAGTAGGGGCGCAAATCAAGAGCGAAATGAGAGTTTTTTGGGTGAGGGCGCAATGTGTGCCCTATGTCGATTTGGTCTCGCAAAATAGGTTTTTAATTCTATTCAAACCACAAGTATCCCATACGAATTTGGTTCATTCCCCAGCCGTTTATTGCATTCCACGGACAATTTTCTAGCTTCCAACCATCTCTTAACCATTCCGGTTCATGAGTTAAAGATCAACAACAACCACCGGTAAAGTTTCAATGACAAGCATGAGCGGCTAAATTACCCGTGATAATCTCCGGAATTGATGTTTGTGTTAGTAGTTGAGTTCAACCGGTTCTCACATACTTTTGAATTTGGATTTTTGTCTAGTCGTTCGGTTAGTTGAATCTTTATGTTTACTTCGATTGTTTAAACGATTTTGGATTGTTAAAGAAGGAGAAGGTCGACAATGGACTCAACCGGATCGGGGGGCTTGGATGATGGGTCTACGTCAAATAGGGTTGGGTGAAGATTTTATATTTTCTTATTTAACTAATTATTCTAATATGTTGCAAGTGTTTTTTTTTGTTGTTGTTTTTAAATATTAAAGGGTAGATTGGTCATTTTGTAGCAATTTAATAGGAAAACATAACCTTCATCCACAACAAGGACCATCTGTGTTACGATTATAAAATATTAAGAACCACACAGGTAGTTTTTTTGTAATTTTAGGACTAAACTTGCCATATGTACATACCACAAGGACTATCCGAACAATTTACTCTTAAAATAGTTTTTAATATTTTATAAATTTTAACTTTGAAGACTTCATGGACTGTGTATCCTTGTTAACAATTAAAATTATAGATAATATCAATTATAAATGATTGTATTTAATGTATATATCTTTCCTTAATTTTAGGATTGGTTGTTACCATGTTTAATGTATTCCTTGTAATTATTTATACCCTTTGAGGTTAATGAAATACTCACGTTTGATAAACTTTCATCGTATCGGAGAGCAGTCGCTCTATACCCTAGTAACCGTCGCTGATCAGCCACCCGACTTCGGTCAACCTGCAGGCTGTTCTGTCTTCGGATAGACTGCAGCCTCTTCTGTTCCTGTTTTTTTTCAGCCAACAACCTCATTTTCCTTGCCCTGCTCATGGCCGGAGAAACCAACACAGGTTTGAACCAAACTGACCCACCCAAACCAACCAACCAACCTCTTCATCCGGTCTATTCCGTCACCAACATACTGCAGAAAGTCCGCATGCTTGATGGGGTTAAAGTCTCGTACAACTCATGGGTTCGTTTGTTCCTACTGCACGCCCGCGGTTACCGGTTCTTACACACATTGACGGCACGCCGCCGCCCACTGAAACAGATCCTACCTATGCGTCCTGGTTGGAGATCGACTCGATCATTCTTCAATGGATTTACAGCACTCTTTCTGACGATTTACTCAAACGGGTACTTCCAGAAGATTGTGCCACGCCTCATGATGCGTAGCTTCGGGTCCATAATCAGTTTCACAACAACAAGGGTGCGCGCATCGCCGCCCTTGAACATGAATTCGTCAATATGACGCTCAAGTCTCAGCCATCTTTGAAGGATTATTTTCTTCGGCTTCGCGAACTTGCAGACCAATTGAATGATCTCCTTAAGTCACCCGTGACAAACAAGCGTCTAGTTTTTCAAATGGCTTGTGGCTTGCCGAGCGAATATGACACCATGGGGTCCATTATCAATCAGTCCCTTCCCTCGTGGGAGGACGCATGTGAGATTCTTCGCAATGACGAGAAACGCCGGTTGGCTCGAGATGCTCTTGAGGGGAACACTGTTGTCGCCGCTGCCCACACCTCCGCCGCTAACCCCGACCCCACACCACCACCATCCGCTGCTCGTGACACCAATAACTCCACCCGTGATCAGCCTCATGACTCCCGGACCCGTTCCACTCAGTCTCGCACGCGTGGAAAGGGTCGTGGCTCAAACAACCGGAACAACACCTCACAACAGCCTCGAACCTACCCCTGGCCTCCTTGAAACCCATCGCTACTGTCACACCACGCCAATGGCGGAAACACGTGGCGCAATGCTCGAAAGTATATCAAAGTCAAGATTAACACAAACTATATTTAATTAGAAAAGAATCAATTTATTAAGATGTCGATATAGAGTATCACATTTCCAATATTACATAAAACGGCGAACATTAAGTTTCAATGTGGGGTATTTCCGTTTGTTCCAATCCTTTGGTAACAATTGATGAAACCCCGATAAGTATCCGACATCCCGTATTCCACCGCACTAGCCTCATATCTAATCAGCACTTAGTTACCTGAAAGATATGTTTAAAAAGACGTCAATATATAAAATATTGGTGAGTTCACAGGTTTTTGTTTCGTAATAACAACATTTTCACAACCATCGGCTCGACTCACTTTACCGTATAATTAATTTCCCATTAATTAATTATACTAGGATCTTGTCGATCGATATTCCATTTTCAACCCTCGACTCGGCTCACTTTACCATATATTTATTTTCCCATTGAAATAAATATACTAAGATCTTGCCGATTCGATATTACATTTTACAACCATGTGCGAAACCTGCACAACTTGTGGCCTTTGTAAGGAGTAGCTAGCTCCTACAAATGATGAGCAATCCCTTGAGCCCCATAACCAAACCAAGACTAATAATAATGCCCCGCTCCAAGTCGTTTCTCGGAACCCAACGACTTAATTTCAGAATACGTGCACCCCTGGCATACGCCGATGCATAATCGACGCTATCGATTAGGGGTGGGCCTCGTCAGGCACCAATAGTACTATCCAAATATTCCTTCGGTTTCATTTACCTGAATTAAATGGTTACAGAAGAGAGGACTCAACCCCGAGTGGCGATCACTGCTCAAGTACTCATCATACCACTTATCACATTTTAATTCTTGAAAACCATTTCAACATGTGACAACATTTGACAAAACATATCTTTCCCCCAGTTAAAACAGTAAAATGGGGCCGTGAAACTCACCTGAAGTATAGCGTGCAATCAAATAGCAGAGAATAGCAAGTCCGTGGTCAAGCACCTACGAACATCTTAGGGCGTGTAAGTCACTAAGTCTATAGCGTGTGTTTTTCCGGCAAGTTGTACACCCAACTCCCAACACCACCATTTACATATAATTCCCCGTTTAATTAAACATATGTCCTAGGTCCGTTGGTGATGGATTACCCTTTCTTACAAGTTATTTATATTCTCATTAATATTTCTTTTACTTGTATAATATTATCCTCGACTCGACTTCACTTAACGTATAATTACTTTCCCATTAAATAATTATACTTAAGATCGTATCGTTCGATATAATATCTTTTTAACACTCGACCCGACGCACTTTACCGCATATTTATTTTCCCATTCAAATAAATATACTAAGGTCTTGTCGTTCGATAATATTTCTTTAACGCCCGACTCGACTCACCACACCGTATATTTACTTTCCCATTAAGTAAATACACTAGGATCTCGTCGGTTCGGTATACATACATATATATATATATATATATTATTTACTCGTCTCGGTTTTCCTTCCCGTATATTTACTTTCCCATTAAGTAAATATACTAGAATTTCGTCGAGCCGAACATATATATATATATATATATACATGTATTTTCCTCGTTAAGTCCATACGTTCGTTTAACGTTTTTAATCGTTAGATTATTTACGTTATGTTTTCTCCCACGAATATTTCTCCAACACTTAGGAAAGTGTTATGAAAATTTTCACCCAGGTTATATATTTTACTCCTTGAAATATATATTTACTTATCTTGCCGTAACGATATTTTTCTCGTTTGTCCGCTTTTACGTCATTGTTCGTTAACACGTCCAAGTCCGAATTCTTAACTTATATATATATATATAGAGTTAATTTTCCCCAAGTCTTCCAATATGTGTTTCTAGAATATTATTCAATTTTCTAACCTCCTACAAATATTACTTGGAAGTTTTTAAAATACTTTTGTATTTTTAATACAAAACTTGACAACTTATATCCAAAAATGTTCCAACACTTTTATGTTCCCATTTATATAAAAGTGTTCATTTTTATATAAGTTTTTCCAAGTTTTTAATTTGTCTAACATTTTTATAAAAACCTTTGTCTTTATAAAAATCCTTATGTTAGTAAAAGTCCATATTTTTATAAACTTCCATTTTATAAAAATACACTTTTTATACAAAATACATAGGTAAGTTTACTAGTGTTTACCAAACCAACCTTGAAAAAAATTATTATTTATACTTTTGACACCAAACTTTCCATAGTTACATTTTTAGACTTAAGTTTCTAAAATATCCATTTTAGTCCCTCAACTTTTAAAGTTACAACATTAGTCCCTTAACTTACAAAAGTTGTATTTTTCCATACTAACTTTCAAGATTAGCATTTTCTACTAAACTAGTAGACTTTAAAGGATCATCTTTATAATGTTGGGTTGTTTTTACATTCTAACACTTTTTATAGTCTCATATACCATTCATAAGGCTATTAGTAAGTGTAGTTCATGTATTTTTGTCCAACATGTCCAATTATATTTTTCCAAGTGAGTAGACTTTGATAATGTAACATTTGTATAACTTATTTTCTAACAACATCAACATTAGAACAAGTCTTATATGCTTATGTTAAGATGATTAAAACTAACTTTAAGTTCATTCAAGTTCTATTATCATGTTATGTTTAGATCACCATTTTCTTTAAGTATTTATGAGCTTTAAAAAAAACTACAGGAATTACTACACATATCCATCACCATTCGGCCCATACACACACCCACTAAACACCATTTTTAGTCTTTAAAGTCTTATGTTTTATCAAGAAAAGCTTATTCAAGATCATCCCTTGTACAACTTGCTTTAAGCTAATAAACATAAACTTTTTAAAGATAAAACAAGATCAAGAATACTTACAACTAGCACAAGGCTAGAGAAGCTAACAACACTTGATTTTGATGGTGATTAGTGTGTTCCTCCTATGTGTTTTAGCTCCTAGCTTGAAATACACCAAAGGGTTTGCAAATGGGGTTTGATTATGTAGGAATATTGATGTTGTAAACTTTAAAGTGAGCTTGGTGAAGGTGAGAAAGTCACGGCCAAAGAATAAGATAAGCAAGGGATTCTTTTTGTTGGAAACTAGTTTTCTACCCGCGTCGCGCGTTGCGGCGATGTTCTAAGTTCATTACACGCGAAATGAAGGTGAAATTCGCGTGACTCGCCATCCACCACCCGCGCGTCGTACCCGGCCACCCGTTTATAAAGTATTTTACGCGGTCGCGCGTTGCGGTGACAACATAGTGGTTGCAAGACTTTATTACATGCATGACGTACGAATATACCATCATTATACGAATGACAACACTGAAGCATACGAAATTTTTACATACCCAAAGCGCATTACAATGCATCATAAATGATATTCACATCAATAAAGGCTTGTGTACCATACCAATTACCAAACATGTTCATTACTAAAAGAAGCTACGAAGAAGCATTAATAAAGGGTTAATTTGCACTTTGGCAATAAGAAGCAAAGGGCCCAATAAGAAGGAAAGGCCCAATAAGAAGCAAAGGGCTAAAAAGAGTTTGCAGCCCAAAATGAAAACCGCCCAGAACAAAAGCAACGCCCAGAAAAATGGAATGAGGATTCGTATTGGCCGAGGTTTGGCGGTGAAGAGTTTTCATTGGCTGAAACGTTGGAACAGTGACTTATGTGAGTACGCAGACATTTGCTAATTGATATATATATATATATATATATAATAATGTGCAAATGGTAGATTTCATTATAAGAGATTTCAAGGTGCAAGAGATCATATATAATCTACTACACTATACCTCCAATATAACATGATATCTAGTAGTACATAAAAAAGATTGAGGAATGGTATGGTGATAGTGGCCGTGAATTTGGTTAAGCACATGTAAGATTTTATAATATCTTTACAAGGACACCAAATCTCAAAAACAAAATCCACACACCATGCTTATCAAATAAAATACATTACTTGTACAAATTATAAGATTTTTGGAATGGTGTAAGGTAGGGGAACGGCTGAGGGGTTGGATTTTGTGGGGTCACCTCACAAAATATCTAAAACTAATTAGTTACATTTTAGTTTTTATCGTTAAAGCTTTGTTCGGGTTCTAATCGAATTTAATTACGCGTTATCGGGACATTATAATAGCCTCTAATAACCCTTAAACATAGCCTAATTTAAGTGTTGATTGGTTATTTAGGCTCTTGTCGGGTGAAATTATAAGTTATACGCGTACCGGGTGCGGTACGCACACTTTATTCGTTACCGGAGATTTGTATGGAAAGTTTTCACTTATGGTTTTGAAGTTCCAAAACACATTATATTTTGTGAAAATACCCTTTATTTTATATCCTGGGTGTCCGGGATCCTTTTCGTTTATTTAATTTTTACCGGGTAATCACCAACGTCCGTTCCGGACAAGTTTATTCGCACGCGATTTCGCCGTGCTTCAACATTAAACATGTGCATTCCTATGCATGTTATGGGGAATTTGCTATTCTCTAAGGCTAAATTAATCCAATTAATTTAAATATGCACTTAAACCGTTAATTACATATACTAATTACGTACGGAAACACATCGATTTTTTGCCGGATGTTACAGCTACCAGCCTCCTACCCCTACTGGACCCCACCGCCATACTGGCCCCACCCCCATGCCCATACCCAACCATCGACCTTGGACTCAGCCTTGGAATCCCTATGTTCAGCCGGGCGAATACAATCCCACGGCCCAGCAGCAGGTCACTCAGCCAACGACCCAGTCCAGTTCAGCCGCATCCGGCTCATCGCTGAAGCCCACTTCACTGACCTTGATGCGCTTGACCCGTCACAAATTGCTCAAACATTTCAGGCCTTGTCCGTTGATCCAGATGATGAGAATTGGGATATGGACACCGGGGCGACTTCTCACGTGACTCTTGACCAAAGTACTCTCTCTCCGTTTTCTCATATAAAGTCCGTATTAGTTGGTAATGGCAACCGTCTCCAGGTTCTTGGGTCCGGTCACACAACCCTTCACACACCTGCTAAAACCTTTCACCTAAAAAACGTTTTATATAACCCTCACTTTATTCGAAACCTAATTTTCGTTCGCCACTTCACCATTGATAATTGTGTATCTATGGAATTTGACCCATTTGGTTTTTCTGTGAAGGATTACAGGGATGGCACACCCCTGAGCCGCCACAATAGCTCGAACGGTCTTTACTCCTTCAACAAAAACTCACTGGCAACGGCTTTTGTTTCCCTCTCCTCACCACAGTCATGGCATGACCGACTTGGTCACCTAGGTCGTCACGTTATGGATTTTCTTAGTTCCAATAAAGTTTTACCTTGTAAGAAACTTGAATCTTCGTTTGTTTGTCATGCTTGTCGGTTAGCTAAAAATAAACGTTTACCTTTTGTTGATTCTATTACTTCCACTTCCATGCCATTTGCTATTGTACACTGTGATTTGTGAACCTCCACTGTCGTTAGCACCGCCGGTTACAAGTATTATATGGTGCTAATCGATGACTTCACACAATATGCTTGGGTCTACCCCCTAAAATTCCAATCTGAAGTGTTCACAAAATTCACTAATTTTCATGTATGTGTTCAAACCCAATTCAAACTCAAAATACAACAATTTCAATGTGACATGGGTGGGGAATTTAATAACCTCAACTTTCTTGATTTCGCCAATAAACAGGGTATTCAATTTTGCTTTTCTTGCCCCACACATCTTAACAAAATGGCAAGTCGGAGCGCATGATCCGTCGCATAAATGACCTCATGCTATCCCTTCTCCTACATGCCTCCTTGCCATCTCGACTTTGGGTCGAAGCCATATACACCGCATGTTATCTCCATAACATTTTGCCTACCAAAACTCGACACAACCTTACCCCCTGCTCGGCCCTCTATCACCGCCACCCATCCTACGAACACCTTCGGGTATTCGGGTGTGCATGTTATCCCAATGAGTCATCTACTCGTTCGCACAAGCTTCACCCGAAGTCATCCATGTGCATACTTTTGGGATATCCGGCCAACTACCGGGGCTATCGTTGCCTTGACCTCTCAACCGGAAAAACCATTTTCTCCCGCCATGTTACCTTTGCCGAATCCACCTTTCCCTTGGCCTCATCCACTGACCCAAAACCTACACCCACTTTCTATGATGACCAGCCTCCAAACTCCTTCACATTACAACATCCTTCGGCCCCATCTACCCCTCCAACAACATGCCCACACCATTCACCACATACCGGCCCAGACCATTCACCACATACCGGCCCACACAAATCACCACCTACCGGCCCAACTCCATCCAGCTCCAACACCTATCCGCGGCCCACCACTCTCCAGCCTACTAGACCACCGCCCGGTTTCCCACCTAGGCCCACTCACTCTCCTGTTCACAACAACAACGCCCTATCATCATCCAGCCCAACCACGACCCGTCCACCGGCCCATTCCCTACAACCAGCCCACCAGGACCTACACCAGGCCCAGTACCTTCACCACCCTCACCGGTCAACCCCCAACCGACCCATCCCATGGTCCACCCGGTCCCGTGCCGGTATCTCAAAACCACGCGTGCCTTTTGATCTTTCCACCATGACCGACCACATCTCACCACTTCCCAAATCTCACATTGCTTCCCTTAAGGATCCAAATTGTAACGCTACCATGGCCATCGAATACAAAGCTTTATTAGAGAATAACACGTGGGAGTTAGTACCGAGGCCTTTGGCTGCCCCTATAATCGTTGTACGTGGTTGTTTAAACATAAATTTCAAGCTTCTGGTGAGTTGGAACGATATAAGGCAAGATTGGTTGTTAATGGTAAAAGTCAAACTGTTGGCGTAGATTGTGACGAGACATTCAGTCCTGTAGTCAAACCAACAACTATCCGGACTGTCATGAGTTTGGCTGTCTCACATTCTTGGCCCGTTCACCAGTTGGATGTCAAGAACGCGTTTCTTCATGGAAGCTTGAAAGAAACGGTTTACATGCACCAGCCCCCGGGCTTTGTTGATCCTAACCATCCAGGTTTTGTTTGCAGGTTAAACAAGTCCTTATATGGACTCAAACAGGCCCCTCGTGCCTGGTATCAAAGATTTTCTTCTTTTATTTTGCAGTGTGGGTTCAAGAATAGCGTTTGTGACACATCCTTATTTATATATCGGCACGACACGCAAACAACTTATCTTTTTCTTTATGTCGACGACATAGTTATCACTGCTTCTGATTCCGGTTTACTTACTCGCCTTATCAGTATGCTAAAGGACGAATTTGCTATGGCAGACCTCAGTCGTTTGCATCATTTTTGGGGTTTAAAGGTTGAACAGAAGCATGGCGGTCTTTTCTTATCTCAGTCTGCTTATGCTGCTGACATTCTCCAACGGGCAAATATATCTAATTGTAAGCCTTGCTCGACACCGGTTGAAGTGGGTTCGAAATTGGGCACTGAATCTGGTGCTCTTGCTGTTGACGGTACGCATTATCGCAGTCTTGCGGGTGCTTTGCAGTACCTCACCATTACTCGGCCTGACATCACCTACGCAGTCTAGCAGGTTTGCTTGTTTATGCATGACCCGCTCGAGCCTCATCTTCAGTTCCTTAAACGCATCACGCGTTATGTGCGTGGTACTTTGGACTTCGGTCTACACATCTCTCCGTCCCGATCCACATCTCTCACAGTCTACTCAGATGCTGAATGGGGCGGGTGCCCGGATTCTCGGCGTTCTACCTCCGGGTATTGCATTTACTTGGGTGACAACCTTATTTCATGGAGTTCTAAGAGGCAGCCTACCATTCCTCGCTCTAGTGCCGAAGCTGAGTATCGAGGTGTTGCCAATGCTGTTGCCGAAGCTAGCTGGATCCGTAATCTCCTCTTAGAACTTGGCATTCAAATCAAACAAGCCACGGTTGTGTATTGTGATAATATTTCGGCTGTCTACCTCGCTCATAACCCCGTTCAACATCAGCGTACTAAGCATGTTGAAATGGACATTCACTTTGTTCGTGAAAAGGTTTGGATTTGTGATGTTCGTGTGCTGCACGTCCTGACAGATTTTCAGTATGCTGATATTTTTACTAAAGGACTATCCAAGCTACTCTTCACTCATTTTCGGTCCAGTTTGTGCCTTCAGACTGCGGGGGACTGTTAACAATTATAATTATAGATAACTAGGTTAGAGTCCCGTGGGGACCCACGGTTCACCCGAAAGTAAAATGAAAAAAAAAGTAGAAAAATAAGAATTGTATTATGCAATTTGTTTTGGTTACTAAATGTTTGATAATGCAATATGTATGAATTTTGATGTTAAATGCAAAATGTCATCTAACAGTTTAATGTAACAAAATGATGGATATATCGAGTAAGTAAAGTTTAATTTGACAACTGCAAACTACATAGCATACTATCACAATATCACACATTACATCATTTGGGTAATATCTATATTCTAATCATAACTAAGCTTAAGCATAGAACACTTATCATTTAGTTGGGGCTTAACGAACTTCAACCAATATCACACATTACATCATTTGGGTAAGGGTAATATCTATATTATAATCATAACTAAGCTTAAGCATAGAACACTTATAATTTAGTTGGGGCTTAACGAACTTCAACCAATGGTCCATTTTCATTACTTCAATCAAAATCTTTCAACTCTTGCTCATTGATAGCTGATGTTTCACCTTCGAAGTTGTTATCATTGTCATCACGATCCTAGGAGTGCAGCTCATTTTCAATAATTAATGAAAACCTCCACCATTGTATTCCATATTTGTGTTCTACATAAAATATAGTTGTTGTAAAGATATGGATACGGTGATAAGTAAATCAAGAAACAATCTTTAACCCACTTACTTGAATGGGTAGCTTAAATTTCATGTTATCTCTCCAATGGTTCAAACCGATTACATAGCTAAAAAAACAACTAATAAGAAAATGGGTCCAATGTCACATGCTGTAATATAAATTTCCTATATTTTATTAAAAAATAGACACCAAAAGGATCAACCCCAGACCCATTTCAACATGTAACCAAAAGGACCCATTGTACACACACTTTAGGCAACCTTTGACATGTTACAAAAAGCCGCCAAAAAAACGTCATTATTTAAACTGTGTAAATATAGTACTTAACAATTAAAAATCTTAATAAATAACATCAAAATCATAATCAATCATTCAAATCAATGACATTAAAATAATCCGCATCTGAAATTGACTTACCCATTATATACAAATTATTATTAACATCTTAAAATTAGCACACTTAAAGGAAAGTCGTAATATCAAAATGAAAGTCGGTCAACAATGTTAAAATGAAATTCGTAATATTAGTAACATCAATAAATAATATTAAAAATCTTAATAAATAACATCAAAATCGTAATCATCATTCAAATAAATGACACTAAAATCATCCGCGTCTCAAATTGCCTTACCCATTATAAACAATTTATTATTGACATTTTTAGTAATCATTATTAGTTGTACAGAAAGTAACATTTTGAAAATTTATATTATCATTTAATTTCGTTGTTAAATTTGGTATGACGATTAAATGATTTTATTATTTGTTAAGGTTTATATAGTATTGCTGTCTCTCGAACAATTCTGCAAAATCGGAAATACTGTGCCTCGATTGACGTGATCAAGTAGGAATATTTATTTATGTATTTGAATTATAAAAATGGAAGGATTTGTAATTGATGTGAATTGGTCAACAACACTTAAAATTAGCACAATCAAACTCAAAGGCATAAAGTCAAATAATTGACCTCCATCAAATTAACAAAAGCGTAAAAAGTTTTTACTCAGATTTGGTCAACAATATTAAAATTAAGGTCGTAATATTAGTAATAACATTGAAAATTATCTTGAATACATTATATATTTTAGGAAACTGTTAAATAGATTTAAATTATATTTATTATTAAAAGAATAATAAAAGTGTAGGAAAATAAATGTACACTCCTATCTTCGGATTATATTTAAATTATAAACTGTTAAATAGATTTAAATAAATGTTTAAAAGAAAGTCGTATATGTTTAAAAGAATATCGTTTCATGACAATTGATTAAAGGAAAGTTTTTGAATTATGAAAAAGGAAGGATTGGTAATTGACATGAATTGGTCAACAACGCTTAAAATTAGCACAATCAAATTCAAAGACATAAAGTCAAAGAATTGATCTCCATCAATTTAACAAAAACGTAAAACGTTTTTACTCAGATTCGGTCAACAATATTAACATTAAGGTCGTAATATTAGTAATAGCATTGAAAATTATTTTGAATACATTATATATATTTTAGGAAACTGTTAATTATATTTAAATTATATTTATTATTAAAAGAATAATAAAAGTGTAGGAAAATAAATGTACATTGTTATCTTCGGATTATATTTAAATTATAAATTGTTAAATAGATTTAACATTGTTAAATAGATTTAAATAAATGTTTGAAAGAAAGTCGTATATGTTTAAAAACATATCGTTTCATCACAATTGATTAAAGGAAAGTTGTAATATCAAAATTAAAGTCGGTTAACGATATTAAAATGAATTTCGTAGTATTAGTAATATCAATAAATAAGATTAAAAATCTTAATAAATAACAACCAAATCATAATCAATCATTCAAATCAATAACATTAAAATTATCATAAATAACATTAAAACTCTTCATAAATAACAACAAAATCATAATTTAAATTTCAAAATGAAAAACATCTTGTGGTGAAACCTTAGTAACAAACATTTTGTGCTCGATTGAACACCATTTGAAGACACAATATTCGCCAATGGAAGTATCTTTTTATTAAAGCAAATCAGGTCATCCAATCACAGTAAACCTTTACAAAAGAATTAAGTATAGAAAATTTAGAATGTGTAACTAATTATAAAATAAGAATATTATAAACATAAGTGTTGAATATGCAAATAACAAACCAAGCGACTTGTGAAACAATTTCTGCACGTAATATTAGTATTAGTAATATATTCGTAAATTAATTCGGTCAATAATAAATAACTGAGCTTAAAAATCATAATATATAACATTAAATTCGGTCAACTATTATTAATGTCATTAAAACTCATAATAAATATCATTAAAAAATAAATAAATCCTATTAATTGCAGGCAAGACCAATAATAATTCGAATGAATAGTAATATAAATAATATTAAACATAATTTCATAAAGATAGATTAAACATAATTTCGTAGTAATATTAATATAAATAAATGATATTAAAAAATCATAATAAATAACATTCAAGTCGGTCAATTATTATTAATGTCAATAAAGAACATTAATTCTAACATACTAAAAATACATTAAAAATAATTAAATCTTATTAAACATAAATTTGAAAAAGGTACTATAAATAAATGAGATTAATAATTTTAATAAATAACATTAAATTCGGTCAATTATTATTAATGTTAATAAATAATATTAAACATCTTAATAAATAACAATAAAAAGGAATAAATCTTATTAATTGCAATCAAGACTAATCATAATTCGAAAACATAGTAATATAAATAAATGAGATTATAAATCTTGATAAATAACCTCAAAATCATAATCAATAATTCAAATAAATTGCATTACAAACATAAAAAACCGTAATTTTAATTTGAAAATCAATGACTTCTTGTGGTGGAACCTTTGTAACAAACAGCCTGTGCTGGATTGAGCACCATTTAAAGACACAATATTCGCCAATGGAAATATCTTCTAATTGAAGCAAACTAAAATCGTAATATTAGTATTAGTAATTAGTAATATATAGTTTATTTTAATTCGGTCAATAAGATATAAATGAGATTAAAATTAAAAATCGTAATATTAGTTTTAGTATTAGTAAAATATTCATAATTTAATTCGGTCAATAATAAATAAATCAGATTAAAATTAAAAATCGTAATATTAGTATTAGTATTAGTAATATATTAGTAAATTAATTCGGTTAATAATAAATAAATGAGCTTAAAAATCGTAATAACACTAAATTCGGTGAACTATTATTAATATCATTAAAACTCATAGTAAATATCATTAAAACTCATAGTAAATATCATTAAAAAATAAATAAATCCTATTAATTGCAGGCAAGACCAATAATAATTGGAATGAATAGTAATATAAATAATATTAAACATAATTTCATAAAGATAGATTAAACATAATTTCGTAGTAATATTAATATAAATAAATGAGATTAAAAAATCATAATAAATAACATTCAACTTGGTCAATTATTATTAATGTCAATAAATAACATTAATTCTAACATACTAAAAATACGTTAAAAATAATTAAATCTTATTAAACATAAATTCGAAAAAAAGTAATATAAATAAATGGGATTAATAATTTTAATAAATAACATTAAATTCAGTCAATTATTATTAATGTCAATAAATAATATTAAACATCTTAATAAATAACAGTAAAAATGAATAAATCTTATTAATTGCAATCAAGACTAATCATAATTCGTAAACATAGTAATATAAATAAATGAGATTATAAATCTTAATTAATAACCTCAAAATCGTAATCAATGATTCAAATAAATTACATTACAAACATAAAAAATCGTAATTTTAATTTGAAAATCAATGACTTCTTGTGGTGGAACCTTTATAACAAACAGCCTGTGCTAGATTGAACACCATTTAAAGACGCAACATTCGCCAATGGAAATATCTTGTAATTGAAGCAAACTAAAATCGTAATATTAGTATTAGTAATATATTCGTAAAAATAGTAATAGAAAATTTTAATTCAGTCAATAAGATATAAATGGGATTAAATTTAAAAATCGTAATATTAGTTTTAGTATTAATAATATATTCGTAATTTAATTCGGTCAATAATAAACAAACGAGCTTAAAAATCGTAATATATAACACTAAATTCGGTCAATTATTATTATGTGTCATTAAAACTAATACTGAATAACATTAAAAAATGAATAAATTCTATTAATTGCAGGCAAGACCAATAATAATTCGTAATATTAGTTTTTGTATTAGTAATATATTCGTAATTTAATTCGGTCAATAATAAATAAATGAGCTTAAAAATCATAATATATAACACTAAATTCGATCAATTATTATTAATGTCATTAAAACTCATACTAAATAATATTAAAAAATAAAATAAATCCTATCAATTGCAGGCAAGACCAATAATAATTCATAAAGATAGTTTAAACATAATTTCGTAGTAATATTAATGTAAATAAATGAGATTAAAAAATTGTAATAAATAACATTCACTTCGGTCAATTATTATTAATGTCAATTAGTATTAGTAATATATTTGGTCAACAATACTATTTTTACGAATACTAATACAGGTTTTAATTTATTTAATGTTATTAAATAAGCAACATGTATTGCTCCTTGTTTATACTCGAAATTAAGATATAATTGGAATGTGTCAATCCGTTTTAATTGGAAATAAATGCTGACACAATACAACCTATCTAGCGTAAGATTGCTCCTTGTTTAAAGCCCTTAATTTACGAATTTTGATTACATGAAAGATTTTATCTTTATATACTCATTATAATGGTATGTGTCAATCCGTTTATCAATCCATGATTTTTAAAACAGTTAATTACATAAATTAATGTCTAGAATCCTATAACCGAAATAATTGTAGCTTTTACATAATTTCAGTAATTAATGTCTACAATCATATTTAAGGAATGACTAATACGGTTTGAATTTTTTTAATGTTATTAAATAGTCGATTATTTTATTTTTTGAAATTTATACTCGAATTGGAAATAATTGGAATTTGTCAATCCGTTTTAATTGTAAATAAATGCTGACACAATACAACCTATCTAGCCTAAGATTGCTCCTTGTTTAAAGCCCTTAATTTACGAATTTTGATTACATGAAAGATTTTATCTTTATATACTCATTAATATGGTATGTGTCAATCCGTTTTATCAATCCATGATTTTAAAACAGTTAATTACATAAATTAATGTCTAGAATCCTATAACCGAAATAAATGTAACTTTTACACAATTTCAATAATTAATGTCTACAATCATATTTAAGGAATGACTAATACGGTTTGAATTTTTTTAATGTTATTAAATAGGCGTTTTTTTATTTTTTGAAATTTATACTCGAATTGGAAATTATGACACATTACCACCTATCTATCCTAAAATTGATCGCTTGTTTAAAAGCCTTAATGAAGAATGCTAATTTTTAGCCTTATGTATTGATATATATGACCTAATTAATATAATTAAAACCGTAAATTTTTATTATAATTAGTAAATTGATTATGGAAATTACAGAATTAATGTCTAGAATCCTATAACCGAAATAAATGTAACTTTTACATAATTTCAGTAATTAATGTCGACAATCATATTTAAGGAATGACTAATACGGTTTGAATTTTTTTAATGTTATTAAATAGGCGTTTTTTTTATTTTTGAAATTTATACTCGAATTGGAAATTATGACACATTACCACTTATCTATCCTAAAATTGGTCGCTTGTTTAAAAGCCTTAATGAAGATTGCTAATTTTTAGCCTTATGTATTGATAAATATGACCTAATTAATATAATTAAAACCGTAAATTTTTATTATAATTAGTAAATTGATTATGGAATTATAATTAAGGCTTGAATGTACTAATTTACATTAATTAGACGTATATAGCAATCAACATTTATTAAGCGATTTACTTGATCTTCGTTATATATGAAATGCAAATGTATTCAATAAGATACAATACCTCATGAAGAATTCAAATAAATTACATTAAAAATGAAAAAAAAAACAAATAACATTTTAAATTTCTACATCAATGACTTCTTGTGGTGCAATTTTAGTAACAAACAGCTTTTCTTGTTCTGAACACCATTTGAAGACGCAATAGTCACCAACGGTAATATCTTCTGATTTCAGCAAGTCATCCCATCCGATTACAATAAACCTTAAAAGAAACAATTACGTTATGTCAACCAATTAAAAAATGGGTACATTAATCAAATGACAAAACAATCAAAACATAAGCGGCATATCATATTTGACTCATAAACATAAAAATGACAATGAATCCTCTCTGGATCTCAAATGAAAAAAAGATCAAACAGTTAATATATTTGTTCCGTTTCATATACAATTATTGACTTAAAAATCTGATCTTGCTTCCATATTGCGGATTGTATTCAACACGTCCATATTTAATTAAAACGCTGAGAATGAAGATTTTCTTTTCAAATATGAAAATGGTTACATATTAAATATTGTTTACAGATAGCCATGCATTAATAATAAAAACGATGACAATATGGACTTGTTCCACAAATCGTTAATTGGTTCCATATTATCACTAAAAGTTTTACAGGTTTGAGATCCATTTTTGTTGGCTATATTTAACGTTTACGAATAGGAAAACGTTACAATGGTTGATCTTGCTTCGATCCAAATGAAAAAGAAAACATACCTAGAATGAAGAGTGAATAAAAAGAAGAGTGAATATTGTTAATTGGAAGATTTGTTAGTTAGGTATTGGAGGAGTGTAATAGAAGAATGTATGAATGTAGAAATAAAAATTAGAAAGAGTATTTATAGGGAGCTAGTTGGAGCTCCATATTGGAAATGGGTACCTTAAACACTCTCTAAGGCCTCCATTCAACCCAATCTCACCTCAATTATTATATAGATAGATATCAATAATAATTGATTGTATTTAATGTATATATCTTTCCTTAATTCTAGGATTGGTTGTTACCATGTTTAGTGTATTCCTTGTAATTATTTATACCCTTTGAGGTTATGAAATAATAAACTTTCAGTCCCATCTACTTCTAAAAGAAAAACTCTACATAAAATATTTGTGTTATTGGATCATTTTTTGTGATGATTTATTGATATACTATTTATTATGCTTCTAATAAACATCACGCTAAAAACTTATGGATGGGTTAAAATCTTCTTCGGGAGAGCCAAGAAAAAGGCTAGCGAGATTCTTTCTACGAAGCCTTTCTTATAACGTTTCGGGCAAGTTTAATATTTCCATTCAAACATTAGCTTAAAAGCTAGCTAACTAGACACTTAGATGTCCCATTAGATAATGAATGGTGAAGTACAATATTCAGCCTAGATTAAGAGTGAACTGATAGCAAACAAAAATCGTATTTAGTTTTTTGTGTTTCTTGATAATATTATTATCTGCTTATTTTTACAAGAAAAAGGATGGAAATAAATAGCAAAAACACTATGAGCTAAAAATGGAAATACAATCACATAATGGCTAGAAATTCTCCTGATTGGGAAACGGTCCTTAACTCCAAGACATATGGTTGTCCATGTCTTCTCAAATAAGGATATGATGAAATTTCGATCATAAGAATTTTTATTTTCTAACACTCCATGTCACGTTGAGAGTAGGATTTACCCAACACTTAATTTCCGAAGACAATGCTCAAAATTTTTTCCATTAACGGCTTTCGTTGATATATCTGCTAATTGGTCTCCATAGCGAACAAAGGGAAGCTCTATAATCCTTGTTTCAAACTTTTATTTTATGAAGTGTCTATCAACTTCCACACGCTTTATACCATCTTGTTGAACACGATTTTCTAAAATTTTTATTGTTGCTTCGTTATCATACATGATCATGCTAGCTCCAGTTTGAGGAAACCCGTCTCAGTCAAAAGCTTGCGTAATCCACAGAACTTCCACTAGACTTCATACGATTCCTTGAAATTCTACCTCAGCGCTAGATAAGGCTACAACCTTTTGTTTCTTACTCATGTGACTAGGTTCCCACCTACCAAGGTAAAGTAACCTAATGTTGATCTTCAATTTCATGCCAAGTCTGCATCTGTATGTACCTGGATTCTTTGATGTTTACTTGGTTGAAACAGAAGCCCAGAGTCCATAGTCCATTATAGATTATTCTCCATATTGCATTCATGTGAGCTAGTTGAGGTTGATGCATAAATTGGCTAACTATCCGAACTGCATATACAATGTCTGGGGGAGTGTGCGAAAGGTATATTAGTTTTCCCACCAAACGTTGCTATATCTTTTCATTTGCCAATTGTGTTTCTACTTCCATAAAAAGTTTTTGGTTAGCCATCATTGGGCTGTCTTCCATAAAAAGTTTCTGCTTAGCCATCATCGGGCTGTCGGCAGGCCTGCAGTTGATTATTCCCGTCTTGGCGAGGAGTTCAAAAATGTATTTCTTTTGGCATATAAAGATCCCTTGTTTAGACCTTAGAACCTTAATTCCAAAAAATTACTTAAGTCTTCCCAAGTCCTTCATCTTAATATGTTTGCCTTCAACTTCTTCCTATTTTTAATGGAGATAGAACAATTTAATAAGTTATCACTATACCCTTTTTCTTTATTTGTTTTATTTAGGTTCTCAAAACCCCATAAGCTCTCTCATGAACCATATATATATATATGATCAAATGAAAAGAAACTTAACGTGAAAACAGTTTGGCCAGCAATACTCCCAACTACGAAAATGTTTATCAGCACTCCTAACTTTTAAGATATTTTCCACTGGCACTCCCAAACTAACCCAGTTAGTTTGTTCAGTTAGTTTGCTGACGTGGTATGCTTATGTGGCCATTATTGCTGACATGGCATGTTGACGTGGATGACACATCATCTTCCACAGCACGCCACGTCAGCAATAATGGCCACGTC
This sequence comes from Ambrosia x helenae, assembly GCA_030844895.1. NCBI lineage: Eukaryota > Viridiplantae > Streptophyta > Magnoliopsida > Asterales > Asteraceae > Ambrosia > Ambrosia x helenae. Next base: position 86,934 of record JAUTDX010000235.1, read on the forward strand.
AGCATGCCACATCGGCAAATAACTGAACAAACTAACTGGGTTAGTTTGAGAGTGCGAGTGGAAAATACCTTAAAAGTTGGGAGTGCTGATAAACATTTTCGTAGTTGGGAGTATTGCCGGCCAAACTCTGAAAGTTGGGAGTATTTAAATCCAATATTCCATATTCCAAAAAGAAATGACATAATGTTAAACTATTAATTTTTTTTTTGAACGGCAAATTGGAATCACTCACGGATAACTGGAGTATCATCATGCCATCAGTGTTACCACACGATCATATTCCACCACTAAGTCACCAATTCAGGAGGAAACTCGTAATTATGAGAAAACTCCCTTGTGAGATTCGAACTCATGACCTTATAGTCCCTAAGTCTTATCCCACCACCAAGATGCCGCTGGGCTATAATGCCTTTGGCTGTTAAAATATTAAATACTTTAACTTTTCTTACATTAATTATTATTTCTCTAATTAATTAGTAATTAACCATTTATCTTATCTATCTAATCAATTAGTCATTAATAGTTTATCCAACACACTATCAAAATTTTTCTTACACATATCAAAATTCATGATATATAAATCGAAGTTATCATATGTTATCATATATATCGAGATTATCATACGTTTATTCTACACATGTCGAAATTATCCTTTACTCTAAATTAGGTTTTCTTTGAAACAATATATTTTAAAAATGAATTATGAGTTTCATTTATTTAAGTAGTTTAAAGGAGTTACAAAAAGATAATAATGTATTTAACATTAATTACAACTATTAAATGGAAAATTTCTATTGGTTTAAATTTTTTCTTTTCTTATTACAAGACATTTTCCTCAAAACTTAATTTCTTTATAATTTAGCATGTCCAGGTATAATTACCTAAGTACTATCCGATTGGGTCAAGTATTCATAACTCACTAGTCAACCGGCCTAAGAGCGCCTAGCAATTTTTAGAACCATAATTGGAGCCTACCTCTTTCTTGCCCATGTATAACAACTAGACCAAATTATGTTTTGATTTGATTCCTGTACATTTGAAATGTTACTTTATTTCGAGTTGGTGCATTGGTATATGTCCTCAGGGTCGACCCTATGAGGTTTAAGGCTAGGCAAGGACCTAGGACCCTGATTTTTTAAGAATCTTTTATATGGTATATGTGTATTGTTGTATTATGCCCAAATGAAGAAAACAAAAACTATATTTATTGCAAGACTTAACTAAAGAACCAATTTTAGAATAAAAGGTCCAATTCCAACTCCAAGCAATATGCAGTTCATCTTAATTTAGACCTTTATCGTCGTTCTTGCTAACTGTAACGCCGCACACGCTCATTTCGCTCAATGGCGTCAAGTGGGGTTAAATTAAAGATCTAATTTAGGGAAAATTAATGGTGTCACAAGGATAATCCATGGTGGTTAACGACTATATTTATAGTATTCTCTATATATTCTTATTTATTTAATCATTGTTTTCCCTAGATCTCTAATTGCTACTTTCAATCCATGAATTCTGATGTTGTGCTTGTGTTTGAGATTGTGTTTGCGAATTTGTGATTGAGATTAAATCGAAATGATCTGATTCGAGCAAATGTTGTAATTCTAGCTAAGGGTTCTTGTGGTTCGAAGGATCCAGTTGCAGTCACGATTCGACTTTGATCGTTATGGACTAGCATTGCAACATAGAAAAAGAACCAGCAGGTTGATGGACCGACCCACAAAGAAAATATTATGTTGCACATGATCAAGATATTAAGAGCATGTTTGGGTGTCCATCTGCTTATCTCTTTTCTCCTTCTTCTACCCTTTTTTCTGCTTAATCCCAAAAGTTACAATTTATAACTTATGACTTTTCTCCTTTTCAAAGCACAAAAACATCAAAAAACTCATTTTCAAACCATTACCCAAACACTTTTTTTTTAACTTTTGACTTCTTGAATAAGTTATAAGTCTAAAGGAGGTGAAAAAATGGAGAGCCAAACATGCTCTAAGGACTTGTCCATACGTAAAATCATAATTATTGATGCGGGTCTTTTCCATATCTCTAAGCTACAACTCTCCGAGAGAGATCGAAAGGTGAAATGCGTAGGGATCGGAAGTACACCAATGACGAAAGCACTCTGCTGGGCCGACATTAACACTGAGTTTCTATTACATCCACTGGTTGTCTTTTTTTATTTCTAATTGTTGATCTAAAAATTTAAAGTGTTTTATTTTTTAGTTTCACCCCAATTTCTTTTTTATGAAGAGAATTTTATTCAGATAAAAAAATAGACTATGAATAAGAAATAAGAATTCGTTTTGAACAATAGATGTGACATTTAAATCAAAATCAAATCATAAAAAAGAAAATATATTATAAAGAAATCAAAGAAATATTGTATGAGATTGCTTGTCTTCTTTAGTTGGATCTCCAAGTTTTTGCAACTTTTGTTGTTGCCGAAACTATGTGGGATGGTTCGGCAACTACCCATATCGAATTATTTGGGCTAATTTGATTCCATAATGATCATTTTAAAACGAAATCACACGACCATATCCTTATATCCCTTCTCTGCCCCCATCGAGAAACAAAATCATGATATATTACCTTTTCAAATCCTGCTATAGCTGCATGAGCTCTTCCTGCGTACCACAAATGTGCTACGAAGAAGAAGAATCCTAGAACAAAATGAGATTCATCGTCAATTATTATACAACCCCGGATCGTTGGTGACGACCATTATGAAACTGCACAATAGGTTAAGTAGTCCTTAGTATATTGGTCTAGCTCTTGAAAGTGGAAGGCAGGAAAACAAAATGTAGCTGAGAGTAGGGAAAGTAGGACTACTCACATTGATTTACAACAAAAAATCCTATCTTGAAAATGACATTTTGGTGAAGGCATAAATCATAACCAATGTTTTCTTTATACTAATCAGAAGCCCCTTTATAGTTTGTTTAGTGTCTTAAAAAATGTTAGACGAGGTTCTATGCGCTACTCCCTTTGAGATACCATATTCTCATACATCTTCACTTATAATTTTATATAGTGTGAATGCTCGCGCGTTGTCGCGGGTGTTTATGTTTTTTTAGTTGCACGTTGAGTGACGGATTTCACTTATTTTAGTTACAATATTAGTTTGCGTAGAAGACGTAACAACAGCGTCTGGTTCTAATGGTCCGTGAGATTGGTTTTTCAATAATGGGTGCAAGGCCTATTAACGTACTACAAAAGAGAAAACGGAAAAGGAAGTTAAGATGATCATGAGGGCTATTGAATGGCAAAACTGAGGGAGAATATATGAACCAAAACGATATCAATCACACTGTGTATTCAACTTACTTAGACTGAATCGTTCATTAATTAACTCATACATGAAAAAAGATATGGAAAGAATCTGGGCGGATTTGTCAAATAAGAAGTTACCTAACACACAATACGCGTTGCTCATTCGGATAAGGTAGTGCTAAAAAGTTATCATACAAAACGAACTATTTAACAACTACCTTTTAACATTTGGTTGATTATCCACATTTCAAACACCAAAATGAATGTTATAATACTTATAAATCCCATTCAGCTTTCACCTCACTTTCAAGCCCTATGTTTATATATAGTCATCTTACATTTCATTATTCACAATATACATTTCGGGGTTCACCTACAATCCATTTTCAAACCAGGTTACCTACATTAATTCCTTTACTACTCTATACATGTAATTGTTGAAAGTTAAAAGTTCTATGTCATTCTTCTATACTTCTAACATTACACATCTTTGCAAACTTTTTTATTGACAAAACCAATGAGAGCATTAAACAACAAGAAAGCCATGTCCGACTGCTAGCAAACACACCTATAATTCTTACGACGTCTCTCTTTGAAACACTAATACCAATGATTTCCGCGCTGTGAACATGGTGGCAGATTTCGCTTTCTTCCTGACTACTCTCAACGCCTGTCTTTTCTCTTCCCTGCATAGATACAAAATTGCAAAGAAACATCATTGTGTGAATATGGGTCGATTTGGGTTTACTTTCCATTTATGGTCGTAACGAACAGGTAAGTTAAAACTATTTAAAACATATTCTGCTAGTTTGAGAGTATTAATAGCAGCAAAATGCACTCCTTCCTACATATTTAAAAACAAATATTAGTACCAATGTAGAATGTAAAATGTAATCATTTTTTTACTGTTTTACCTTTGAATCCCAGACAAATTTCTGTTTCCTTAAGTTTTTGTTTACACCGGAAGAAATATCATCTTCAATATCCCAACCAACGAGTCAAACGACATAAAAAAATCACAAGAGATTATTAAAAAAAGATCAATATGAAAGCTATGAAAAATGTAAAAATCAATTTTCGGATTAGAAAAAGATTTTAAATAAAATAAATCACCCGTATACAATCTTTCCTTTTACTTTCCTTTCTCACCATCTACGCACATAAAAATTAATATAAAAAATACAATGAAATTGACCTTATCTATATATTAATTTATATAGAAAATGACCTTATCTATATATAATGAAATTGATAGAGATGAAATTGATGAAGGGGTTTTAATTCTCCATTATTATGTTTTAATTCTTCATTATTATGTTTTAATCATAAATTTAAGGAGAGGGTTACATATGGAGAGGAATAAAGAGTGTGTATACTTATATATACAATAGGCTTTACATCTTGTACACAAAGAGTATAAATGGAAGAAAATGGTCAAATGTTACTCATTTGTGAAGAGCCTTTCTAACTCCCATCTTAAAATTAGTGTAAAATTATCTTTGTAGCCATCTCTCCTCCTTAATAAGGTAACATAACATAGATAGTTATCTTGTTATTATTAAGTAAAATTTATTAAAATGTTGGTTTTAATTTTGTAACTCCCATTGTGTAGGAAAAACAAGAGAATAGACTTTAAGGCCACTCATAACTTTTTAGTTATAATAAAATAAATGTGAATTAATTAAGGCACGCAAAGCCAACTGCGCACGTTATATCTCAGTCAAAACTGGGCACCGACCAGTGGTTGACATTCATGGCGTCTGACCCGTCGGAAAGAATGGTCTCCGGTGACTCACCATCTTAATTGCCGACTAATCAACCTTTATCCATCTATGAGGATTATATACAATTCATTTAGCTAATATTTAGACATTTTTTTTGTTAAATGCAGGATGATATTAACATTTTTTTATTAAGTTAAGAAATTTAATTTCATGTTATTATTTTTAGTTTTAATAATATTAGATTACTTATCCGATGTTAGGATTAAATACACAATTAAAATATAAGAATTCATAGAAAAAGTATCAAAAAGATTACTTATCAAACAGATTTCGATTGAACTCATTCAAGCGACATTAGAATCGTCTCGTCGAATTTTATGATCTTAGTTTTTAGGTTTTCACTTTTTTTTTTTTTAATTTTTAGTCTGTAGGTTTAGAATTTGTGTTAGATCATTGTGTTTTTCTTATATGACAGTGTGTCTTTTTTTCATCGGCATTGTCTTGTATTTTGCGACCCATTGTGTTATATTTCGTAATCTATTGTGTTTTTTGTTTCGTTCTCATTTATTTTACGTTGTATAGTATAACTTGACCCTAGCTATCTGTATATAGGGTATGTTTGGCAAAACTAGCTGGTGGCTGGTAGTTTTTTAAATATATTTTGGTGTTTGGCAGAGTAGCTGGAGCTTTTAATAAAATGACCAAAATTGGCATAATTAAAAGCTTGTAAAGAATGTTTTTATTTTATTTTTAAAATAGAATGAGTATTTGTGTCATTTACTAATTAAAAGCTTGTAGCTAGTAGAGCTTTTTCTTAAATGCTAGTACTATTAGCTTTTCACCATAGAACTTTTTCTATAATCTAAAAGCTTCCAGCTCCTTCAAACAAACAAGACTTTTTATTGAGTATGAGTTTTTTCTTAAAAACTTGAAGTTTAAAGCTTCTAAAAACTCGTAAAAGCTCATTGCCAAATATACCCATAGTATTTTTAATATCCTTTAAATGTTTGTAAATAGAGTTAATATAATAAAAAAATCAAGGTAATGTCCTATTTTTCATGAAAAATGTCTCTTTAAAGAAAAAAAAATCACCCAACTCTATTGTATTATATTATAGTTTAGAATGTATTACTTGTGATATGTATTTGAAATAATAACCTGTTACCCTTTGATTTTGTCAAAGCAATGCAACATTATATATTCTTTTTATTTTTGAAATAAAAGGTAAAATGTCATTTCATAATTCTATAACTATACAATTTCAATTGGTGAATAGTACTAAATCAGCCATTGGTCCACCTGTTTCAATTAGTGTACAATATTTTATTTTAAGGCTATATGTGAGTAATGGAGTATTACAGCTACACGGTATCAAATGTGTTTTAGATTTTAACTAAGGCCCATTTATGATTTTGATTTCCATTACAATTAACAAAACCGATCTTTAATGTAAAATATCTTGAATTATCAATATGATACTATTGTTTTCTTTTTATTTAATTAATTTATATTTTTCCACCTAAATTTTAATAGACCTATCATATAAACTCTTGAACTTTATTTTTTCTTATCAATGATTTACGTTCATAACCCCTAAACTTAAATAGATTTACTAAACAAAAGTTTAACAATAATTCTTTTTCTATAAACGATCTACGTTTCGACCCCCCAAACTTTGATAGAGTTATTATACCGACCTTAAAAGTTTAAAGAAGTCGATTTTTTAACATATATTTGTTCTTTTATCTTTTTTTAAGTTTAACTCTTTTTTATTTTACTTACATTTAGCTAACTTTCTACAATTAAAGCTAACTCTTAATTTTTGTTTAGATTAAAGCCTACATAGTCTTTATTAAAGTAACAAATTTAAATATCTATTTATTTTTACCGTTGTTTGGATTAAACCTTGCATTATCTATAATAACCCATCGATATAACACGTAACAAACACATCAGCGCTAGCATCCTCCTATGACTCCGCCGCGAAGCGCGGGATTCAATTACTAGTTTTTAACAAATACGATAGTACCGATATTGGTGTCCTTCGGATGTGGTTTGAAGATACGGACCTCATGTTGTTGTAGAGCTTGTCCGCCGGTGCCGCCCGTATGTAAGGTCTGGAAATATGAACTAGGAAGGCAAGCGGATGTAAGGTCACACATATATAACGACGGGTTGTGGAGGTTTGTTGATGTAGAAAAAATGAGGTTTTTAAAAAACGTTTGGCATCGGAGATGACAATGAGATGGAGGTTTGTAGAGAATTATTGTTATAAGAGGTAATGAATCATTATTTTAAAAAAAAAAAGTTAACTAAGTACATGTATTCTAAAATTGAAACAAGTTTAATGACTTTAATATTTATACGTTAAACTCGTGTTGAGATACTTTTGCATAACAAATAAAAAAAAACATTTTTGGATTTTTTATTATGTACACTTGTAAAATAAACAAAAAGTTTCACACCACCAAGATTTCTTGTTAAATAGCTAAGATATTTAGTTTTTTTTAATTAACTACGTCACACAAAAAATAAAAAAAAAAATATGAATTCAATACATTCGTAGTGAATCCAAGGTTAAAAAAAGTTATCTCTAATTTTGCTTGTCATCTTGATTGATACAATGATATGACATTACTGAATTTTTTATCCCACACATCCTTTTCTTTATCATATATAATAAATATAGGGAAAATGACCAAAATAGCCCGTTGACCGGGTGTTTTGCACAAATAGCCCTCTCCACCCTCTTTGGAGAGAGGGGTCACGGTTCCCAACATGCCTGAACCGTCTTCCAAGGGGCTTCCCATTTCAGCCAACCGTCTCCCGCCACGTGGCGTTGTGGATCCCGAGGCAGACCTTTCTCTCTCCTGAACCCTCTTTTCTTTCTCTCAACCCTCTTTTCTTTCTCTCCTCCTCACACTCTCTCTCCCTTTCTCTCTCTCTCTCCCTTTCTCTCTCTCTCCTCCGGTAAGCTTCTTCTTCCTCCGGTCACCGCCGCCGCCGGCCGCGCCTCTCCATCTCCTCCGGTAAGCTTCTTCTTCCTCCTCCTCCCCTGTTTCTGGTCCAATAACTATGTTCTTCTAGTCAGGCATACAATCGGTCAAGAAAGTACAGCAAGGTTACCTGATGGCTGATACCATTAATAATAAGCATCCAATTAATCGACCACTGAAGGTCAAGTAATCTGATCTCGATCGACTGATTACTGTTGTGAAGTTTGAAAAAATGATTTCTTGAATACAAAGTCTGGATCTGAAATTGGTGATGATAAAGGATGATGATTGTGACTTAAGACCAAAATTTGGTTCGGTTGAATTATTTCAACATTCAATATATTGTTTTAGAAGTTAATGGGGATGTAAATACCTTAATTTTTTAAATGGCCGACTAAGGCCGACTAAGGTGGGTTATGGTGTCCGTGTTGGGTCTGGGTTGCAGGTAGCGGATCGGGTGGTGGTGGTGGTGGAGTGGAGATGGTGGAGGAGAGAGGAAAGGGAGGGTGGCAGTGGTGGTGGTGGTGTTGCAGGTGGTGGTGATGGAGGTGGTGGGAGAGAAAGGGAGAGAGAGTGAGGAGGAGAGAAAGAGGGGTGAGAGAGATAGAAAAGAGGGTTGAGAGAAAGAAAAGAGGGTTGAGAGAAAGAAAAGAGGGTTCAGGAGAGAGAAAGGTCTGCCTCGGGATCCACAACGCCACGTGGCGGGAGACGGTTGGCTGAAATGGGAAGCCCCTTGGAAGACGGTTCAGGCATGTTGGGAACCGTGACCCCTCTCTCCAAAGAGGGTGGAGAGGGCTATTTGTGCAAAACACCCGGTCAACGGGCTATTTTGGTCATTTTCCCATAAATATATATAAAATAACATCTAGATATAAACATGTGTTATCTATAAGTCACTCGGCTTATCTTTTTATGTCATTTAATTCCTAGTCTTCTAGCTTTAGATCGATGTAACGTTTAATCTTATCTTCCTTAATTAATGACATGATGTTTTGATAGTTGTACCAACTTAATTTTTTGATGTATGAATTTGATTTAGTTAATAAAATAACTAGTGGGTATCCTCGGCACGCGTTGCGTGCCTTTTAATTTGCATACCAACTACACATAAACTATTCAGATTTGAGATTATATAAGATATAATTGTAATTATTGTCTTCTTTACATGGCTTCAAGCCCTGTTCCAGGCAGAATCAATGCAAACCTTTTAAAGAATCAAAGTTATTTGCCAACTTTAAGAAATATAAACAAAAGGGTACTACGTACATGTTGAAACTATTATACACTGACCACAAACCATAAACATACGGGTACAACATACATTTTGGTCCATACATAATACATTGCTTTTTGAAGGTAAAATGCTATGTGGGACAATTCAATATAAAGCACGACTCAAGATAGGCCAACTAAAATCATACGACGTGGGTTTCAAGATGGACAATTAAATATCTTTTGAACGACCCAAATAAAATGGCGTTTTGCTAAAATGACCCAAGGGATGTCGATCTTCACAGAACCAACATTCATTACTGAACCTTTCTAGGCAATATATGACCAATCTTTAGCAACCACGCTAGATAGCAGCGGGTCCATGATTTTTTGTCATGATGAATACTGATGCCAATGAACCATCTTGAAACATCAGTTGCAAGTCAGTTAGCTTGACTAGTCAAAGGGACAACATACAAAGAGATAAATTGTTGTGTAAGTAAACTTACTTTGAATTGCAAATAGAGTCCAATGAAAAAATATTATATACCTGACAATAATTAAGAATAATTCTTTCTTGAGTTTCATGTTCTTCTCTCCGGTTTCCCTCGTACGCTACAACCTGATGGACCACAATGTGAACACAAAATCAATTGCAAATAGAGGAAATCACATCAAAAATTCACTCTCCAAATAACAAAATCAAATCCAAAAATACTTGCAAGTGCAAGATAAAGGTGGAATAAAAGGGTGATAAAAAAAGTTTGCCGTTCATAAAAAAATCCAAAAATACTAAAAACTGAAGTACACAAATATTAGGGTCTACCTCAAAAAACTTTAGGAGATTCAAAGTGGTCGGATAACGCTATGTCCGTCAACAAAAAAAATTGAACAGTTTGCAGGGCTGTCCCATGGTAGCAATACTCCTCCTTATCTCTTCCCTATTATATAGAAAGAGTTAAAACCTAGTGTTCGCGCCACCATATCTCAGTCATCGACTACCTTGTTTGAACCAATGAATCGATACCGTCATTGTTTGAACCATTTAATCGTCGTTGAAAAATCAGGAATCATCAATGCTCTCCAGACGCTTTTTCTTAACTTAAGACCAAACATTTACCTAAATACCAAACTATTCGTAATTTGTAACTTACTAAATAAAAGCTACACATTTACATTACCAACATAACAAAACCAAAACATATAAAGAACCAGTAATAACGAATTACCAAGGAAACTAACCATTCCAGATTTAAATTCTAAGAATTCATCTCAAGGAGATGACTCCAGTGGTTAATGTGCAGTGTGTTGTGTATAAGTATATATGAATGCATATACAGATATAACAATTATCTTTGTAGAAGTGCTTTCATACCTGAATAGAAAATTGTAAACTTATGCAGATAATGCATGTCGAACACAAAGAGCTCCCAACATGCTTCCGATGCAAAAATATAAAACGCCAATTAAGGTATCGCTCAATCTCATTTTCATGTTGTAATGGTGATGTGAATATTGTTCGACCACTTGATTTTCAAATAGTAAACTGTTAAAAAATGCGCGAAAATTGCAAACAACATAGGTTTTCGTATAAAAATATGCTTTAATAGTACGCCTAAGATGGTTTGATATAGATTTTTATAAGAAAATAAAAGCTCCAAATTGAACCAAAAAGTAAAACAAAGAACATATTAGCGGGGTACCCACTCATGCATTTCCATTTAGCCCTCCTTCCTTAGTATAAATTCATATGTGCCTCTCGTTTACAACAACCTAAACAGCAATTAGAAACTTTTTTCTAAATTTTAAATTTTATATATTCATTTCATAAGTTGTAAAATACTTTTTGATATGAAACGTGTATGATTCCATACATTCATCATTTACAATGTTTGCGTATAGAATTTTTAACATGAATTACCTCATGCGACGTCTAAATTAAGATCAACTATAAGAATTAACAAAATGAGTTTAACCGATCAAGAGGCGAATGTAGATAACGTCCAGAAATAAGAAGTTGTACATACCTGCAGAAGTCCGATCACCTTCAATTTCGGACCTTTAGTCAGATTAACAAAAAAGTTTCCTTGTTCACCATATGAGATTGTGTATTAGAATTAAAGAAGCAAACATAATAAGAATTGAAGATACAATCAACAAATCACTCTTTACTTTGATTTGAAGCTGAAGACTTTGAAATTTCATAGTGACAATAGCAAACTTATAATTTGAGATAGAATAACTTACCTATCTTTAGCCTAATTTTTTTATGCCTATAGAAAAAATAACGCACCTTAAGATGATGGTAGTAAGAACTGGAACTGAAACGTCAAACGGGAAAGAAGAAGTGAAAGTACAATGTACAAACCAAATTCGACATTACATTAATCAAACAAAACTGCTTAGTGAAATCAATTTTGACGAACACATTACATGCATTCAACAACTTTCAAAAAAAACCACAAATCAAGAACAAAACATTAACAATTATTCTAAACCAAAATGAATTATTTATTCATTCTAAAAATACAAGCAAAGAATAAAATGAAACAAATTACAACAAATCCTGAAAGCTCCATGAATCAAAACGAATAAAAAATAAAGAAAGAAATTGGAAGTAAAATTTACCTGAGAGGTTGAATCAGGGAAATTGCAGCAAATTTCCAAAATAGTAGAGGACACATAGGCGATGAAGTAACTGTAATATGAAAAGTTTTTTTTAAGTCTCAGAGCATCATCAGTCTCCATATAGCCGGAACCTGTAACATCGATAGTAGTTTCTTACTTTCTTACATCGTCACACTCTCCAATCTATGAGAAAACATAAAATGCACACAAATCGAAGCTTACCAGAATCTCATCGGAGGCTCGTTGGTGTCTGTTCGGAAGTCGGTCCGAACTACCAAACCTTGTTGGAGATCTCTAGAACTTCACTGCCGTCTCCGACTACACCTCTACGATGAGGCGATACCACCGCTAACATCGTCGTCGCCATGGTACCTGTTTCACCTGCACTAAAAATCGCCTGGCCTTGAGCTATGTTGGGGTAAACCGAAAGTGGAAGAAAGATTTTAAAGTTTGAATAAAAATCGCCTGGTAGGATTAGAGAGGGAATCAAGGTCTGGTTTAGGATTATAGAGGGAATAAATTTACTGTTGTTATACGTGGAAAATATAAAAGAACATAAGAAGAAGGGGAAGCGGTGGAGATGCCAGGTAGAATGGAAACGTGGCACCATCTCAAGAAGTGTGGACTGTGGACCGTAGATCAGAAATGGACACATCTACTACACCTACACCTAACACCTGTAGGTGAACCATAACTCAAAAATACAATAACCAAAATAAGTTGAAAGGCTCGAACCCGGACATCTTGTCTAAGACGAAAGCAACCTCACCAACTGAACCAACAACATTTTTGGTATAATAACTGAAACATACAATATATAAACCCTTAAAACATACAAAGGTGACAATCAAATCACTGTTCAAAAGCACTCTATTATTAATATTATATAATAAAGCCTTATTGTTTATGTGATCACGTCTAGTATAAAATAGGAGTGAACTTCTGACAAGAGATGAAAACATGGCACAAACTTCACGCGTTTAGGTTTAGTTTAAACGCCTTTGGGTCTGTTTTGATTGGACCTGAGAACCCATTTAGCTAAAAGCATTAGGTTCGTGTGAACCCGACAGATTTGCGGTTGACTCCTTTTAGTATGTGTTTATAAACTTAAAATCTAAAATTGCTTGAGTATTTTATTTCAAAACCTAAAACTTAAATGTAATTGTTATATATACATTATAGTTTTTGTTGTAAGATATGCTGAAAAAATCAGGTTAGGTTGTTTCCGTGTCAATATACGAATAAACAAGAATTTATGTTTCGATTTTTGAGAATAACATTGTTGATAAAGCATTTTCACTTGTGTTTGTGAGACTCCATGGCAATTGAAAGAAATCTAAGATGAAAGGAATATATAAATGATGAATCTATGTAGATTTTATACGATATTTATAACGCCAGGAATTCTAGATGAACTAATTTGATCTAGACAGGTTATACGGGATACTAAGATGACATCTTGGTCATTTCAGACCAAACAAACCACAACTATGCACAAGAAAAAAAAATAATGGATCGTGATCTTGAAGGAAGAAAAGAAAGAGACGAACCCAACTATATATCACCTAAAATGGAAGAAACATGGTGGTGGTAAAAACTACCCTATGTATTCTAGATAGAAGGTTTTAAATCCTGTAAAGTGCAGATATATGTGTTTTATGAGTGAATTAGGATTTTCGTTTTAAAAAAAAGTAAAACTAGAGTTGTGGAGTGATTATTTTCCGACCATTGTAAGTATTCGTTACATAGCATGTAACATTGGAAGATTGTTTATGATACGCGTTTCCCGAGATAACTTGTTAAGCTATAATAGTTGTTACACATGTTTAGTGAATAGTACCATATAAAGGGTTAGTTAATTTCTATCTAAATTTATACAATTTAAGAAATAGATGATTAAATTAAATAGTAATAACACTAAAACATCTTTAATGACATTTTTAGATCATGTGATGTTCTCGGACTTTTTATGTGCGTCATTCGTGTAGAAGAATGTAGTCAGCCGAGTTATGTAAAACAAAGACTAAGCACAATTGCCTTTAGTGTACATTGTTGATGAAGTATTTCCAATTCGTGTATGTGAGACTTGCTAGAGATTGAAAGAAATATAAGGCGAAAGGAACATACAAACCTGCTAAAGGATTTGAAGATTTTATAAGCTATTTGTAATTTTCTAACATGAGGAATTCCAACAATAACAATAACATACCCGGTAGAAATCTCATACATAGCAAAGTTATCAGTGGAATCTCGGGATGTGAAATGTAGACAAACCTTACCTCTATCCAAAGGGTCGTATGTTAGAATACATATACATTATGTTAGTATATTTATCTATAGCCATTATAATCATTTATCAAATGTTGGTCAATTACCTTTATATCCGTAAGAAAAGTGGACAATACATGAGTTGATCGCTATGTGTGTGCAAGGAGGAACGGATGAAGCTGGAGAAACCTGAAGTTTCTTACCTGACGATTGCTAATCCAAAGAAGAGGAAGAGGCAATCTAACAAGAATCATAATGCTAAAACTCAGAGGAATGATGCAAGTACCTCATCTAGCCATAAAAACTCCAAAGGCAAGTTCCTCTGCAAGTTATGTAAGAAAGAAGGACATAAGCAGAAGGACTGCCATGAATTTTAGGAGTGGCTAACTAAGAAAGGTAACCATCTTATGATACTTGAGTCCTTTAACTTAAATGTTCCATCAAATACTTGGTGGTTTGATTCTGGTTCTATGGTTGATGTGTCTAATTCTCTTCAGGGATTCCATATAATCCAAAAGCTGGCAAGAAACCAAAGAACACTTAACGTTGGGAATGGAAAGTCACTTATTGTCGAAGCCGTGGGAACATTAGAGTTAAAATTCAAAACTCGTTTATGTATTGTTCTTTATGATACCATATATATTCCTGAGATTAATAAGAATCTTGTATCTGGACCTAAATTAGACATGGATGGTTTTGTCGTTTCTCACGGTCATGGCAAACTTACTATTACTTATGATTCCCAAGTGTATGGTTGTGGTTTTCTGGATGATGGTCTCTATAAGTTGCAACTAGATGATGACTTTTCCAAGTCTTTGTTATCATATAATATTAATGAATCACTAGCACAGAAGAAACGCAAGATAGACTTAGAAACTTCATCCCATGTTGTGGCATCAACATTTAGGTCACATTTCACGAGAAAGGTTAACCAGACTCGTGAATGATGGGGTATTACCCTCTCTTGATTTTGATTATTTTGGAACATATGTCAAATGCCTTAAGGGCAAAATGACATCAGAAAATAAGAAAGGTGCCACTAGGAGTTCTAATTTATTAGAACTCATTTACACTGATATTAGTGGTCCTTATAACATTGCTGGCATGACTGGACATACTTCATTTATCACTTTCATTAATGATTATTCTCGTTAAATGTACTTGTATCTCATTAAGGAAAAGTCTGAATCACTACCAACTTTAAAGATTATAAAGCTGCAGTTGAAAAGCAATTAGATCATTAGATAAAAGTTGTAAGATCGAATAGAGGATGTGAATATTTGGTAGACATACTGATATAGGTCAAGCCTCTGGCCCATTTTATGAGTTTTGTAAAAGCCAGGGGATTGTGAACCAATACACCATGCCAGGTACTCCTCAGTGGAACGGCGTAGCTAAGCGAAGAAACAAAATCCTATGGACATGGTGCGTAGTATGTTAGCCAACTCAGGTTTACTTTTGTTCATCTGGACTGAGGCCTTAAAGGTAGCTGTTCATATACTCAATAGAGTTCCTACGAAATCTGTGCCCAAAACTCCTTACGAACTTTGGACAGGTAGGAAACCGAGTCTTAGATATATGAAAGTATAGGGCTTTCTTGCCGAAGCTAAATTATATAACCCTTTCTTATGAAAACTTGACATGAAGACCATCAGTTGCTTCTTCATCGGATATCCCGATCACTCTAAAGGTTGTAGATTCTATTGTCCTTCCGATATCACTTGTATTGTGGAGACAAAGCATGCTGCATTTCTAGAGGATTTCAAGGTAAGTGGGAGCAGTGAAAATCCTTACGATGATTTGCATGAAGTACAAGATGCGGGGGAGATAGATTTGTCGCTTACAATAACTCCGATAATTCCTCTTGTACCCAATGTTGCACCTAATGTCACTACACCAACACCAACACCTTCATAGCCATATCTTCATGTACCAGCTAATGAAGGCCCATCAAACACTCAACACTATGAAAATGCTGAACCTGAAAACCAGCTTCGAATGTCATTAAGGTCCAGAAGGCCTACTAATTGTGATGAATATATGACCTTCCCAACTGAAGTTGAAATGGAAACCGGAAAGCTTACCGATCCTAACTCTTATAACGAAGCCACTAGCAGTGATCAGTCTTCTGAATGGACTAAAGCCATGACTGACGAGCCTGAATCCATGAAGAAAAATAACGTTTGGGATTTAGTTGAATTATCCAGCGGTGCAAAAGCTATAGGATGTAAATTGGTCTTCAAAACAAAACTAGATCTGAATGGGAACATTGAACGCTACAAAGCAAGATTGGTTGCAAAAGGCTACACTTAGAAAGTGGGAATTGATTATCATGAGACATTTTCACCTGTCTCTCAAAAAGATTCCATAAGGATCATCATGGCCCTCATAGCTCATTTGATATAGAGGTTTTTGGTGTGATTTTCAATCTTTCCAATTTGGAAGGAATTGGAGAGAAAGAAAGAGGAGGAAGATCCTTTCTCTTCTCCCCTTAAGTTAATCTAAGGAACGCAGCCTAAAGGAAATCACTCATGATGACACGACGCTCAGTGAGGCCATCATCCTCTTTTGAGTGTGTCACGTGACATCCTCCCTTTAGTTTCCTTTAAAAGTTTTTCTCTCTCTCATGTTTACCCTCACAATTTTTAAACGTTAATAATTTTTATATACAATATTTTTTAAAGAAAAAAATTACACCAAATTAACGAGCATTTTATTATTTGTCTAACGAGTACCATTGTGGTATATATATAAAAAACGAAAAAAGAAACGACTTTTTCTTTTGTGGGGGTTTTGTTCATACATGAAAAAAAACCCAATGTATTCAGGTAATTCATTAATCATGTATAGGCAAGTCACTAACCACGTTCAAACCAGTAAATATGAATTCTATTTTCATCCAGAGCAGAATAGATTAAAACCACTCATTTCTAAAAAAAAGTCACATCTTCAAGACCACCGCCTCAATCACGCCACGCAATGGTTGCTTCTGGCTCTGCTCCTCATCCAAACATATATCTTCTTTTTAATATATATTTTCATTCTTATTCAAATGATTAAAATTGTTGCTTTCTCAATATTGTAGTAAATTAATTACCATGTTACATCATAACACATCTTTTAACACCTCATATTAGATTTATCTATCCTGAAAAGTTTACATAAGATAATCTAGTATTAAAAGTAAAAAAATGGGAAAGAGATTGCAGAGGATTATTTCGTGGTGCTGATAGGGAGGGTGAAGATGGAAGGGGGGCACTACCATACATAGGGCCTAAGGGTGCAAACGAGCTAAGCGCGAACTCAACTGGGCTTGAGATTGATCTCGTTTAGGCTAGGAAAGCTTGAGCTCGGCTCGATTCAATCTTTGTTTCGGAAGCTCGAACTCAGCTCTTATGTAGTTTTTCAAGCTCGAGCTTGGCTCCTTTATTATAAATTTATTAATTAATATCAATTATAAATATTATTTTATATATAAGTTAGGATGTTTTTCTTAATTTTATAAATAGTAACTATTATTATTTAAATATGGCACGTAAACATTGTGGGCTCGTTTAGGCTCGCGAGTCGGCCTGAGCTCGATGACCGAAGCTTGGGCTGGTTTGCTAAACAAGCTTATTTTTAGGCTCAGGCTTAAGTTCGAGCTCGGTTAGACTCAGCTCATTTCAATCTTTTTTTTCAAGCCGAACTTAGGTTACCCGAGAGTAACTTGGCTCGTTTGCACCTTAAGTAACTATACCCATTCGCTTGAGTGTCGTATACGTGCCATATTTTAAATCGATTAAAAAATTAATAATTAAAAATTAAAAATATTCAAATAAAATAATATTAATAGACGGTGCTTGTATCACCCAGGTGTAACATGACACTCTGTTCCGATCCCCATTAACATCTCCGTCAAATTCAAACCCCCAAAACTTTTCCAACTTTTATTCATCAATCTCCCATCAATCCCCTATATTCCATTTCAAATCTCCAAACATTATAAATCATTCAATCAATCAATCAAATAACTCAATCATTCCATGTCTACTACCAATTCCTCTGGTACACCAACCAGAAACCTTCTCCTCGGTCGGTTCGAGGTCGGCAAACTCCTCGGCCACGGCAGTTTCGCCAAGGTCTACCTGGCCCGAAACGTCAAAACAAATGAACATGTAGCGATCAAAGTCATCGACAAGGAAAAGATCATGAAAGGCGGATTAATCGCCCATATAAAACGTGAGATCTCAATCTTACGTCGTGTACGCCACCCCAACATCGTACAGTTGTACGAGGTTATGGCGACCAAGACAAAGATATTCTTTGTAATGGAATATGTTAAAGGTGGTGAGTTGTTTAATAAGGTGGCAAAAGGCAGGTTAAAAGAAGATATTGCTAGGAAATATTTCCAACAGTTAATATCTGCCGTTGGATTTTGTCATGCACGTGGTGTGTATCACCGTGATTTGAAACCAGAAAACATATTGTTAGATGATGTCGGTGATTTAAAAGTCTCTGATTTTGGTTTAAGCGCTATTAGTGAACAGATTAAAGGTGATGGTTTGTTCCATACTTTTTGTGGGACGCCTGCTTATGTTGCTCCTGAAGTTTTAGGGAGAAAAGGGTATGAAGCGGCTAAAGTTGACATATGGAGTGCGGGTGTCATTTTGTTTGTGTTGATGGCGGGTTATTTACCGTTTCATGACCAGAATATTATGGTTATGTATAAAAAGATATATCGAGGCGAGTTTAGGTGTCCCAGGTGGTTTTCGCCTGAATTGTCTAGGTTGTTGAAACGGTTACTTGATACGACTCCTGAGACGAGGATTACTATTCCGGAAATTATGGAGAATAAGTGGTTTAAGAAAGGGTTTAGGCGTGTTAAGTTTTATTTCGAGGATGATAAGTTGTGTAGTGTGAAGGATGATGAGGTTGAAGATGATGGGATTGATTATTCGTCTGATCAATCGTCGTTTTCTGAATCCGAGAGTGAGATAATGGATAGTAGGAGGAGGATGATAACTTTGCCTAGGCCTGCGAGTTTGAATGCGTTTGATTTGATTTCGTTTTCTAGAGGGTTTAGTTTATCTGGTTTGTTTGAAGATGGGGTTGAGGAGTCGAGATTTGTGTCAAGGGCGCCGGTTTCTAGCATAATTGGGAAACTTGAGGAGCTTGCACAAGTGGTTAAGTTTTCCGTTAGGAAGAAGGATTGTCGGGTTAGTTTGGAAGGGTCAAGAGAGGGGGTGAAAGGCCCATTGACAATTGCGGTTGAGATATTCGAATTAACGCCTATTTTAAGAGTGGTAGAGGTTAAAAAGAAAGCAGGGGATAAAGGAGAATATGATGAGTTTTTGGAACAAGAACTCAGACCAAGATTACGCGAACTTATGCATACTGATCATGTTCAATCGGGTGAATGTGAATCCTCGAATCTACCTTCTGATACTGAATGAATAACCTTAACGAAAAAAGGATTAAAGGGGTATGGTTTAATTCCTTTTTCTTATACTTTGTAATGGTTTTGTTTGTATGATATTGATGGTGTTTATCTTTAGTCATATTTTATATGCTTTGCAAAAGTGCTGCTAACTGAGTACTTGCTTAATGAAAGTTTGGATACGCGGCCGTATCCTAGTGTTTTTGGTTGGTGATCATGGTGGTGTGTACATGACCATATGACTTACCCTAGTGTTATTGTTCTTGGTTGGTGATCATGGCATCTACTTGACCATATGATTGTATACTGTAAATGATCTAAATATATTATATAAAGTTTACTTTGATTGCATCAGTGTCTAAGCTCCTTGAATTATTTATTAATAATGTTGTGTTTACTTGTATTTAATTTCTTTGTTTGAAGTCAAAGAAAGGAAAAGTGAGGTAGGTTTCCTCAAACCTAATTTTATGTTGGTGGGTGGTGACTTACCAATGAAACTTGGTATTCAATGATCATGTGCCATCTAATGTTTCCTTCATTATTCTATTTTTCGCTTGTATATACGTGTCGTTTCTGTTGTTGTTCGATTCGTGGTGGTTGCCATTTAAACCTGTGTCAAAATCGCATTTCCACGTTTATTTGTGGTCCTGCTGACCCAAACCGATACTAATGTTTGCGTTGAAACCACCTGCAGAGTCTCCTTCACTGGAACAGTACAAATTCGGGTTGTTTTGACTATTCGCATATTCAAGAGTTGTGTATGCTCTTAGATATCATGTTTGGTAAAATGCTTATATTATATATGCTCTATCCATAAGATGTTTTGCATCTAATACTTGGGACAACACATAAAAAAGTGAGATCATGTAACAGATTCTTTGATTAGAGTTGGTGTGTAGCAGAGACTTTTACCACATTGTTACATTGACAATAATGACCTTAATATGGAAAGTGATTTACTACATCACTAAGTATAGCTTATTACACAGCAAATGGTAGAATCTAGTACTACCTCCGTCCCAATTTAAATGTCCGATGTTTAAAAACACATTTTTTAAAAAATCTTTTGTTTTTATGTGGTAAAATGACAATTATATCCTCAAAAGTGGTGATTGTGTTTTGTCTTTTATGGGCAAAACTGGAAATTACATTTTCATTTTTGGAAAGACACATTTAATTTGGGACAAACAAAAAAGAAATAAGGACATTTAAATTGGGACGGAGGGAGTATAACATAGTGATGTACAAATCATATTCCAACACGTACGTTAACTACGTAGTGTTCTAGTAATGTAGTGAGAGAATGAGCGTCGGCTATGTGGTTACATAGCCGTCTTATTCATACTATGCATCATAGTTAAAACAATATGTATAGGTGTTTATATGGTCATGTCATTCTTTACTTAAAAGTGGTTATGTATTGGACAAACATCTTTCTATTAATAGTTTGCTAAATGAGATCCATTTTTAGAAATTGTTTCTCATGTGAATATATGAATTCATAAATGCACTTTCACAAATAATGCATTATATATGCGTGTATGCGTGTGCGCTTGGGTTTATATGTGTGTACAACTGTACATATAGTAATATAGTTAGTGTGTTTGTGTTAAAATTTCAGGAAGAAATAGGTCTTGATGAAGAAAACACTCATAGTGGTGGTGTATCAATATCATTAAAGGCAAAAATGGACCTAAATGGCATATACCTTCACCTATTGGCCTACTTGTAGTTAGTTTTGACGTTGATCTTGTCCATTGTTTCCTTTCATATCTACTAACATTGATATCCAAAAAAGATGCCCACCACTTTTAGCATATACCATTGCAAGTGAGTTTTGGTTATAACTAAGAAACTTATTTTTTGTCCCTTTAGATAGCCTGGTGGTAAAGTGGTCTATTCCCTAGTCAGAAGATTGTGGGTTCAAATTCTGTAAAGGACAAGTTTAATGGTGATTTTAGCCGTTCAAAAAAACTAGAACCTTAAATTATAGTATTATCAAGTAATGTCAAATCAATCTTTTAAATATCAATCAATGTTATACAATAATTTATGCATGTAGTTATATATAGATTTGATCCAAGATTATATCCGATAAACAAACATTGTGAAAGAGAGAGGAGTGGTTGGAACTGCATCTCCATCCATAACTATCCTTGGGACCGCGAAATCAAACCCATCATTAATGAAACCGGAGTAATGTTGCATCCTTACTACAAACAACCACCTATCGTCCACGACACTTGATAATTGCTTGGATACCGTTAAACTAAAGGTTGTTGAGTCTATTACGACTAGTGTCATTTGTTTTATTGCTAAGCATTTGATTTACACACGTAGTATGTACGTGTTTAAACATTTATATCATCACATACTTGAAATGAAAACAACGTTATAAAGATATATGAATATTAAAAACTGACATGTTATTTGAAATAAAAAAATCTACAACTAATACGATCTACGTTATCATAATTACCATGATTTACACTTAGGGCATGGGTAATTTAATATAAACTACCACATTATGAATTACATGAAAGAAAATTTTTTTGAACATTATGAACTGTTTTTGAACATATATTTTAAGGAATGGTGGATTTTATCTCGTCTTTTCTAATTAATTAATCTTCTTTTATCTAGGACTAAATAAATTCATTTATTTTATAATCATCTAGTGGTCACATTTAAATTAATCACTTTTAATTTTCATATCGTTTCTTCTAGATGATAAAGTTATAAATAAAGTTATTCCTTATATACAAACAAATTTGAGATACTTACAAAACACTTTTTTATTAAGTGGTAATATGATATCTGAAGTCATCTAATCTTGACAAAAATTTTTCAAAAAAAACAAATCTAATCTTGACAAAGATTGGATGAAATGACCATAAAGACATTTGTCCCTGAAAATATCTCATTGTGCATGACCCTTCATTACTTTTCTAATTTTCATATTACATTTAAGGTTTGTGAGCTGTATATTAAATGAAATTCTTAGTCAGAACTATTGGTGTATTGTATACTTTGACTCGTTACACCACTAGATGTTAGGCAGGGCACCCTTCGACAAAGGGTGCGGTTACCGTTGGCGTCGGCAACACTTCCGTCACCCCTTGCAGGTAGTTCTTGCCGAGAGGCAAGCACATAAATCCATGAGGTAGTTAATGTTTTCGACCAAAAACCTGGATAAATTTCAAACCTCTAGGCAAAGTACTCTAGAGCGTCACCACTTGCCAGTGTTTAGGTGATTCTAGGGTATTGACGTGGAGGAACAAGATTGATAAGTGCAAATGTAAGCACCCTTGAGTGTCCCATCCCCGATTATAATTACTCTTTATTACATCACTTGCAATCTTGGTTTTAAAAAGCGCGAAGTGCATAAAAGCGACGAGGTCTAAAACCAAGACGCAAAGCGCAAAAGCGGTGGGCTTTCGTACGCAAGGCGCAAGACGATTATATAATTTTTTTTTTGTGTGCTATAGGTTTTAACATTATTTACTCAAAATACAGATACAAATAAGGTATATATATGATTTAACTTAAATGTACAACCTTTTTAACTACACGTATAACAATTTTAAGCACAAAAACATCATGTGTACAAAAAGGGCGCTTTTAGTGCGCTTTTTGCACTTTTTGGGGCGCTTTTCCTGCGCTTTTTGTACGAAGTACGCCTAGGGTTACATAAGGCGCCATGATCTGCGCCTAGGTGCGCCTCGCGCTCTAGGCGCGCTTTTTAAAACACAGCTTGCAATGAGAGCACAAATAGGGCTGTACACGAGCCGAGTCGAGCCGAGCCAGGCCCAGCTCGAGCTCGAACCTAAACCGAGCCAGCTCGGCTCGTTTTTCTGATCGAGCTGAAAAGTCGAGCTCGAGCTCGGCTCGTAAATGTTCGAGCCGAGCTCGAGCTGGCTCGAGCCAGCTCGATATATTTTTTTTTTATTTTTTAGTTTTTTAAAAATATTTATTAAATAAAAAACAATAAAATTAAATAAAATTACACATACACAAGCCTAAGTCGAGCCATATGTCGAGCCATCGAGCCGAGCCACGAGCTGAACACCCCTGGCTCAAGCTCGGCTCGAAAACAAAACGAGCCTCTTCGAACCGAGCTTTTTTCGAGCGAGCCTCGAGTCGCGAGCTTTTTGTACACCCACCCCTAAGCACAAATATTTTGAAATGAATACAACATATCTATATCAGGCAATATAACATGATTGGATGAATTTGTAAAGGGGTGAGGCTAAACTTAATACACCCATCTATGAGATAAAGTAAGAGGTGATACAACTGATTTAGTAGAGTAAATTTGTGTGGATATTTTGGGACTGTTAATCCACGTTGCCATTTCAACTGTGTAGTAATAACTACATTGTGTTTTGTACTCCAATGTAAACAAATTTACTACTAAAATTCATCTTTCAATAAAATAAAAATCAACCAATATACAGTTCAGGTTTTCCTGTCATCCTGGTTAAAAGAGTCTACATAATAATATTACTTTAAGAGTAACGTATCTGTCTGTGTCTGCCGTTTTCAATGAAAAAAAAGAAATAAAAGATGAGTTCTACAAACAAAACTTTAACAAAGGGGTACCTAAAACAAGTGTCAAAAAACCATTAACTTAAAAGCCGAATAAACCTAGTTCACTTGCCTTCTCCTTCTCAAAAGTCTCGAAGTATTGATAGATGATGGTAACTGCAAGCAGAATTCCAGTGCCAGAACCGATCGCACCCATGAAATCTGCTAAAACAGTCAACGCACCAATGCACATTCCTCCAAACGCAGCTGCAGTTGGGATGTATCGATTCAGTTCCTTCTGAAGGTTTGAGTCTCGATGTCCAGGCATCACCATTTGTTGCTCCTGCAAGGATCGAGGTCCCATATTATAGATTAATAACTTTAAAATATAAAAGAAAAAAAACACCCATGTCGCAACAACCAAATTGATACTTTTTACAATGACCCATTTTGACCCAGACCCAGTTTTAACCCATTTTGACCCAGACCCAGTTTTAACCCATTTTGACCCAGACCCAGTTTTAACCCATTTTGACCCAGACCCAGATAACTCAAAATCTAAACCCATCTTTTGCCCGAATGGCCTCTTGCCATACACGCAAGTAGAAAGCAGAAATTATGACACATCAAGTGAGCCGTACCTTGAGTTGCTTGGCCACATCTCGGGCAGATGATCCAGAAACTTCAATCCAAGTTTTTGAGAATAGTGCACAAGCGGTTAGCATGAACACCAAGTAGAAAAGAGCATGGAACGGGTTGGCTGCCATATCCGCCAAGCTGATGCAACAGTAATTGAAGAAAAGAAAAGCATTAACTAAAGCACCCAAAACTATTTTGTTTGAAATCATAAAGAAAGTGTGTGTCTCATACCTTGATGGTGCAGTCACATAGTAAGCAATGCCACCAACTGGAACTGATTGGCCAGAGTATTCTGACTCCTTCCACTTTCCCAATAGATCAACCAAGAAATTCCCGCTGTATTTTCTGTGGAGCAACTGCAGAAATCGGATAATGATATAAGCATTCGTCATCCAATACATGCCTTACAGATTCTTGTATTATAATGAATTAGAAATAATATGTGTACCTGAGAAATGAAATAAAGGTTGGATACAAGTGCGGACTGAAGAATGATTGGCATGTTGGAAGTGTAGAACAGCTTGATTGGGTATGAGCCTTGTTGTCCACGAGAGTTCTTTGATCTCACAGGCAAAACAACACGGAAGCCTTGGAAGTAGATAACAATAAGGAATATCAAGACGGTAGCCAGCAGGTTGGTCACATTAGGAAGATTTTGCCGGTAGAAAGCTTCACGCAATGCCCGGACTTTGTCTGATCTAGTAATCAAGAGATGGAACAAAGCAATAACTGCACCCTCGAACTCAGCACCTCGCCCGCTGTTAATGGTTGTAGGGCTAAATGCTTTCCAGATGATGCTTTCACTGCAAGAGTAATCAAAATACTTGTTAGAAGATTGAAAGTACAAGCAACCCAAAAACATTGCAGACCACTAGCTTACCAGATATTAGTGGCTATGAACAATGAAATTCCAGAACCAAGACCGTATCCCTTCTGGAGAAGTTCATCTAAACATATGACAATGATTCCAGCAAAACATAACTGAACAATGATCAAAATAGCATTCCCTACACCAAGTTGACCAACACTGCCATACATTCCTGATAGAACATAAGCCACGGCTTCACCAACAGCAATCAAGATTCCCAGCAACTTCTGAGCACCATTCCTGGCAAAATCACAAGCATGAGTTTAATATAATATAAGAAAGCATTTAGATTTTACAAAAATGTATATTCAAAGACTGCCATGTCAGCTAACACAAGGTACTTGCATAAAGAGGGAATTGTACAAAGATTAATGAACTGTAACGATATTTTCAAGTTGTTTGCTACTGAATACTATTAAACTCACAATAGTGCGCGGTCCTCACGAACATTGTTGTCCACTTCAATAATTTTTGACCCAGCCAACAACTGCATAACCAGTCCAGAAGTCACAATGGGAGTAATACCAAGCTCCATGACAGTCCCACGGTTTGAAGCAAGAATAACACGCATCCAGTAAAACGGGTCCGCACCCGTTGTTGAATGTATACCATACAACGGAAGCTGACTGCACACCAGAAAGATGAAAAGAGAAATCACAGTATAGATAACTTTCTCTCTGAACGGAACCTTCCTGTCCGCACTCTGCACTTCAGGAAGAAATGCAAGAAACGGTCTGACAAGATGTAACACTCTGAAACCACCTCCCATTGTAACAAGTCAGCCAAACCTGCCGTTTAAGCCACTGTGTAAATATAACCATCAGAATCACATAACAGTTATCAGACGGAAAAAGAACAACACATTTAGTTTTTCAAACTGGTACACCATACACATATCAATATCAGAAACGAATTTCACTTAAAGAATGCATATTTCCAGTTTTCCACATAATACAGACCAATAAATGCCAATGTGCTTTAAAAACTCATATTTGCAATGGACTAAAAAGAACATTTAAAGCAAGTAAACAAGGATTCCATACAGCCTATAAACGGACTGAAGCCCAGGTCCATGTTCGTTCATGTAACTTTACCCAAAAACAAACACTTAAAGGAACGGATTTTCTTGTTCATGTTCGATCACTAACATTCAAACACTTCATTAACATAAATGAACAAACACAAACAGAGATCAACAGATGTCCGTGTTAGTTCATTTAACTTTACCTGAACACAAACACTTAAACGAAACGATTTTCTTGTTCAAGTTCGTTCATCAAGAAAATAAACATGTTCGTGTCCATTCATATCACTTTACAGGAACACAAACACTTAAACGAACGAATATTCTTGTTCATGTTCATTCGTTAAAAAACAAACACGTCCGTGCTCATTCATTAACTAACTCTAACACTTCACGAACACGATCGAACAAACACAAACACACATTATTTAAACAAACAAAAACAATCTATTGTATCAACATTTAACCATAACAAACAATAAACGAACATAAACAAACTTCTGGCCTAACGGTTCACTAAACCTAATTTCCAATTTTCCATACAAAATTGTCAAGTTTAAGTACCGTTGACTTTCTGATCTAAATCATACACAAATAATATCAGGTAGCGTTGACCTTCTAATCTAAAACCCTAAATCACACACATACACAAACATTAACAGATCTAAATCTAATCAAAACATTTATAAACATTACCAGTAAACAAATCAGTACAGATCGAGGCATACAGTAACGTTCTACACGAACACTTAAACGAACGATTTTCTTGTTCAAGTTCGTTCATCAAGAAAATAAACACGTTCGTGTCCATTCATATCACTTTACAGGAACACAAACACTTAAACGAACGAATATTCTTGTTCATGTTCATTCGTTAAAAAACAAACACGTCCGTGCTCATTCATTAACTAACTCTAACACTTCACGAACACGATCGAACAAACACAAACACACATTATTTAAACAAACAAAAACAATCTATTGTATCAACATTTAACCATAACAAACAATAAACTAACATAAACAAACTTCTGGCCTAACGGTTCACTAAACCTAATTTCCAATTTTCCATACAAAATTGTCAAGTTTAAGTACCGTTGACTTTCTGATCTAAATCATACACAAATAATATTAGGTAGCGTTGACCTTCTAATCTAAAACCCTAAATCATACACATACACAAACATTAACAGATCTAAATCTAATCAAAACATTTATAAACATTACCAGGAAACAAATCAGTACAGATCGAGGCATACAGTAACGTTCTACACGATTTACAGGATACAACTAAAGATGACGTAAGCATGAGCAGATTAATAATATAGATCGAAAACTTACAGCTATTGGATTAGTGAAGATTTTTTTATAAAAATTTGTGGAATGAGAGCGTTAGGGTTTTATAGGGGAAGGAGCGACTTTTTAGAGACCGACCAAACAAGAGAAAGATTTTTGTATGTAAACTCCTTTATCTTTAACATAAACTCCAAATTATACACTAAAAACCTTTTTATTCTAATGCGAGACGCTAAACTTCGAAAAGTATATTATTTGTTGCCTACACACGTACCACTGGCAAAATAAAAGGTTAATGAGTATGTTGATAATGATGGGTAATACGTGACGAATGCCTAACGGGTATTCAGTTGAGTTCGGTAGGGGATTATGGTTTTACAATCAAGTATGGAACTGGTATTAATCTTACCTGGCTGGCTGTCTCAGTGCGATAAGATTATTTTTATGTTCACTAGTATATGGTGGAAACTGGAAACCAACATTGCTTTCAATCAAAATGGCATTTTCACTGTTATAATATATGCCTGATATAGAATTAAGCTTTAGGCTAAAAGTACGTTATGAAATAAAATACAACCGTTTATGTTTGATTAATTAAACCAACTGATATTGAGAACCCATGTGTTGTAGTGGGTCCGTAATCATATATGTAATTTGATTATGTAATTTAGGTAAACCATATCTGGTAAATTGTGTATATTTGTTATGTATGTGTATGGGGTATACAAAATTCAGTTAAACCAAGTTATTTTATACATATGAAAATGTGTATACATGTTGTAACGACTTATTTTCTAATGAATTAAGTTTTAACATAAACGTGCGTTACATGGTATTCAAAGTCGTCTACAACATGGAAAGAAAACACATGCACTTGTTATACCATTCGAAAAGTTTTTGCATGATTTGTAATTTATTGAAACTTTTTCTAAACTTAGGGATGTCTTGACATTTGACTGAACAATAAGGGTTCGTTTTGTAAATTCTAAATCCGGGCATGTCATGGTTTATGTTTGGATAGACACGGCTTTTATCCAATAAGAATAGGCCACGTTGGAGTTATTTCCACTTGTTATTCGGAATATGATTAATCTATATCCATATGTCGAATTTTGATGTGAAAAATAAATCCAACAACAAATAAAAATAAATATTTTTTAACAATTAATTTCTTACACGCCTATCTTTATACCTTTTAAACTTTTTTTCACATCTTAATCTCTTACGTAATAAAAGTTTAAAACAGTTTTAGATCATTATGTTTTCCGTGTCTGAATAACCCTTACCGTTGGTCTTAAATCCATGTATTTATGTAAGAGAAAGTATACGGTATAAAGTCGCTAAACGTAAGAAGCGTAAGAAACCACCATAATTCGTCACCTGTCCACCCTGGTTAGGTTTAATTAACCTAATTCTGGTTTATTCCAGGTTTATCACAAGGGTAAAGTCGTCTATATACATGATCATTCAATTCCTTCAATGACGTTCTAATTAACTTGTTAATTAATACGATTTGAAACATTAATGAGATTCAAATCATATTCGTTTCAAATCATGATCGTCAACATCTAATCAATCTGTTATTCATCAAACCAAATCTTAATTTTCGTTTTTTAGTGCTCTGTTAATCAACGATTAGATTTAAAATTGGGTTTGCAATTCAAAACGGGATAGCGGCGCAACTTGTTGCTCGCTTACCCATTATCCCGATGTAATCTTGACTTGTTTTTAATCTATGAAAAATTAATGATTGATTAAAAAAAATTGAAATTATATGTTTGTTATTTATAAGTTTTTTACTGTTTTTGATCGTTTTTTATAAGTTTTCAGGTTTGATATAAAAAATCCAGGTTTTCGATGGTTTTTCAGATGTTGAAGATGAACAAAGGTTGAAGATGGTAGCAATGAATGCGTCTGAAGAATAACTGAGTGCGTCTGTTGAAGATGACCAGAGGTTGAAGAATACATCAATGAATGCGTCTGAAGAATAACTGAGTGCGTCTGTTGAAGATGCCAGAGGTTGAAGAATACATCAATGAATGCGTCTGAAAACCTCAATGAGTGCGTCTGTTTAAGCTGTATAGTTGTTTCTGTTGGTTAATGAATGCGTCTGTTGTAAATCATGAATGCGTTTGTTTGTATCTGTGTTTAATTATTGTGTACATGTGATTTTGTACAGATAAATTATTGGAATAAGACAACAACAGTAATTGTCGTGATTTATTTTACTTGTCACTTTGTTATTATTGTTTTCTTTTTTATATGTCTTGTATTGAGAATTGATTCTCACATCCAAATTCATACACAGCCTATATTTTTTTTCACTAATGGCTTCATCATCTTCATCTGCAAGATCTGAAATGATCAAAAGGATGGAAGATCAAATTGCAAAAGATTATGCTCTCGAGGGTCGATTGGCTGATAATCTAAGCAGGATAAATGATGGCATGAGTAAGAGAGATGAAATTTCCAAGCTTCTTTTGCGTATGCCTGACTCAACTCTTCGTGAACTGGCGGTTATGTTCATGATTGATGCAAACAAGGGCGATGTTAATCTTGTCGAACAACTTACAAAATGCATGACTCTTTTGAGGTGTTCTATTGAATTTAAAATTCAATTTTTAAAGTCTATGTAAACACCACT
Organism: Ambrosia x helenae; assembly: GCA_030844895.1. NCBI lineage: Eukaryota > Viridiplantae > Streptophyta > Magnoliopsida > Asterales > Asteraceae > Ambrosia > Ambrosia x helenae. The sequence goes on from JAUTDX010000235.1 coordinate 117,449, forward strand.
ATCTATTTGTTGTTTTGTTACTACCTGTGTTGTAGTTGCTGTGTTTTTCTAATAAAAGTGTGTTTTGAAATCACCTTGCTATAATTCAAAAATCAGTTACTGCGTCCAAAGTAAACAGAACAATAACACAAGTGCGTCTAAACAAGACTATACATCAGAAAGTTAGCATTTTAAAAGTTCAAAATAAGATGACATAAAAAAACATTAAAATTGTTTATAAAGCAGCCACCCTCTTCGCTAACTTTGCCCTTGCATTCTCCAGCATTTTTAGTCTTGCTTTTGCTGGCCTTTTTGCAAACTTCTCAGCTTATTGACTTATTTCACCCCTGAGTAGGTTGTATGGGGAGAGTATAATCTTTGCCACATACTTGAGCCGCAAGGCAATCAACTGCTTGTTTTGATATTCCGATTCGGCTGCAAAACCCGGGTTCCACGACTGATACCCTTTAAAGGCTTCGAGGGTTCTCATGGCGAAGACACCACAGTCTACATGGTTCTTTGCAGTCCTCCATGTCATCTCTCTTCTTAGAATAGGACCTGTTTTAAAACCATTAGTTTATTATCATAGTAGTGTGCATGTATATGTTATAATTACATACCAATATTTCTGGCACGCCTTTATATCGTTCTGATAGGATTTCTCCCGCTTTAGAGTTGTCAAGCAAGTCTGTTGTCCCATTCTTCACATCATAAGCCAATACATAAAAATGTTTGTCCATCCACACCGGTTGAAGAATCATGTCGAACTCGTATAAAGAGTTTGCATTTATTTTTCTGAAGATATCTTGAAGGTTGCTCATGTAGACCTTTTCAATTTGTTCCCAAGAAACACCAACCTCATAAAAGTTTGGAGGCTGAAAATAAAAAATAAAAAAATATATAGACAGTTAGAATAATGAGTGTGTCTGTTTGTTTAGTGAGTGCGTCTGCTTTTTTTTTTTTTTTTTTTTTGCAGTAATAGAGTGCGTCTGTTTGTATGTATAAGTGCGTCTGTTTTGTGTTTTTTAATTTACTATCATGCTGATACTCAGAAACAGTCTCTTTATAGACCCATCCTTCTTCTCCTTCAGTCCTTCCTTCTCTCCACTTCCTCATAGTTGAGAATGTCTGCCCATACATCAATTGCATTTGAACAAAGCCATATATCCGGATATAAACTTTCAAAAATCACTTTCATCACCTCATTCCCACTTTTATCCCAATAAACTATTTTTTGAAACATTCCATATGAAAATAAATTAGTAAACAATCTATATTTTTATGAGAAACAAAATATGAAGAAAAACACTTACATTTCTATCTCTAATTGGGGCAAACATATATTGTGTAATCTTGGTTTCATCCTCAGTTAATTTTTCAATTTGACAGACTTGCTTCCCGGCGTATGGTGATCTTAATGCATAAGAAGGGTTTTTGTCCCTAACGGGTTTATCATAACCAGCAAAGGCCTTCCCTTTTCTTTCCCTTTTTACTGCACTGCTTCCTTTTCCTTTACCGGTGTTTCGTCTTCCTGAGGATTCTTCTCGTTTGGTGTGGCTTGTTCATCCCGAACTGCATACACATCGGGTTCTATTGTTTGTAGCTCAATGAATGATGCGTCACTTATTTCTTGTGTTTCTAAAGATACAACAGCATTGTCCAATGTTTCTGTTCTTTCTTTCTCCACTCCTCCCGCAGGTTGTTCTTTTGTTGTCTCATTCACATCTGTTACCTTATAAACACCTCGTTCAACCGTTTGCAGCATGTTTATTGTTGTGTCACTTATATCAAAGTCTTATTTTGTAGTTCCCAACCCTTCCTCAACAGCCCGATCATCCATTTCCACCTCATTCCCCCCTCATTCACATTTGAAGCTCCAGGCAGTTCAACATTTTGATTTTCAGCTTCAACATGTTCTTTTACAACTTCAGCTTCCTTCTCTATATCAGCTTCAACATTTTCATATTCCTTAACTGAAGTGTTCAAGTCGTCCCACTTGTCGCACAATTTCATCAACTCTGGAACCCACAAATATTTGGTTCGTGCCTCCTTAACCATTTCCCCCATCTCTTTCTGTATTGCTTTGTATTTCTTTATGTTTCTTTCCATTGTTTTTATCCAAACCTGTGTATTTTATAAAAACCAGTATATATATTTATATGAGTGCGTCTGTTTCAATCTATGGATGCGTCTGTTTAAACTAGTAAATTTTATAAAGATCAGTAGGTTTTTCAGTGAATGCGTCTGTTTGTATATATGAGTGCGTCTGTTTTAAACCAGTAGATTTTATAAAGATCAGTATTTTTTCAATGAATGCGTCTGTTGGTGTATATGAATGCGTCTGTTTGTGTATTACAAATTTTACCAAAAAACAGAATTAAGAGTTGTACCTTTTTTGCCTTCAGTGAAGCCTCATACTCTGCTTCTTTTCCTTTCTCAACCAAACTCAGTTGTGGTTGAGTTTCTGAATACTCAAACATTTGTTGTGTTTGGGTAATCATCTCGTACTGTCGCCAATCTCCTTCTTCATCAACATCATCTACAATTGTGATCCTATTTTGTGGAGTTCTCCCCAATGGCAAAGTGTAATCATCATCAACCGGCCTTTCATTCATCGTGACCAGCATGTTCACAACATCATCTAGATTTTGATCATTTTGCAAATGATCATTTACTCCAGCCTCCACATCTCTTACACCTGCATCAACCTCATCATTCTTTTCAGCTTCAACTTCATCATCTCCATCATCTTCTTCAACGTCGGTCAATGGCCCGTTGTTATATAGATGTTCTTCCATTGTTGCAAGTGAACTACTTGTAATATAAGAAATTGCTGGTATGCTAATTCTTACTTCAGATAGATGCCTCTTGTTGTATTCATGTGTGTAGATAACCTGCATGTGTTCAACATATCATATATTTTTGTTAGAATTACAAATGCGTTTAAATTATCAGTTAGTGCGTCCAAATAATAAATAAAAGGTGTTTGAAGTCTTACACTCAGCATTATAATTGGACCATTATACTGGTCTTCTTTCCATCCTGCTTTTGTTCTCCTCAGACATTCGATCAGGTACGAGCACCAATCCATATTTGGAATTTTTGCCTCATTATCCACGCCATGCAAAAAGCTTTGATTGATTGTGGTTGATTTTGTGATCTCCCCGAAAACTGTGTTCCATAGCACAAGAAAATTCAACCTGAACAGCCTTCCACCTTTTTTGTTGTACCTTAACAACGTTTGTTACCATCTTAACACTGACTTTTCTTTTATCAAATTGACCCTTGAATTCATCAATTGTAGAGTCAACACCTTTTCTTGCCCTTGTGTGTTCGACCACCGGCTTCTTTCCCATTGGTATCCCAAAAGCTTCATGCACCAATGCAAGTGTGATTTTGATTTTCCAATTTCCAGCATTCAGTTGGTTTTTATCCTCATCATAGTTTACTAACAGCCAGTAACCCAATGATGTTGAGATTTCATCAATCTTAATGTCCAACACGGACCCAAAACCCATCTTTCTTACTTCAGCTTTCTGTTCATCAGTGTACTCTTTCATGCCGTCAACAAATTCAGCAGGAGAGCATCTGATTTTAACTTCTTATCCCTGTATTCAACAAACTCTCTATCCCTTATTTTCTTCTTCTTCTTGGCTTCATCCACTTTTAGCTTTTTAACAGGCCTTTGGAAATTTTCGTCTGATGATTCCGAAGATTCTTCAACAACTTGTTTTTTTTGCTGTAACTTTTGTTTCATTTTTTAAAATCATCTCCCAATCTTTTAGCAGCTTCAGGGTTGACCTTTTCAACCTTTTTTTAATCTTAATTAAGTTTTTTATTGGTTCGTCTTCAAAATCAGAATCATCCCCTGTTGATTCTATACATAAACAGACGCATTAAGACAAATATTCAGATGCATTCACTAACTAACAAAGTGGAAACAATCAGACACATTCATTATCTGAAACAGACGCACTCACTAACTAGCAAAGGGGATACAATCAGACGCATTCATTAACTTAAAACATACGCATTCATGTAACCTAAATTAAACAGCAGTATTCAGACGCATTTATGAAATATTTGAGACGCATTCATGTTTTTCAGGTTAAAAATAAGTACACTAGTTATACAAAGCATAAAACCCAACTTCTACACACAGATGTTTTTAGAATCAGATCTGATACAAATAGAATGCATGATTTTGTTCGTACCTGTAGTTTTGTCCCATGTATGATTTTGCTCTTTCCCCTGTTTTACCTGTATTCGTGATTTTCAAAAGTTTTTTGGTTTTAGAAGTTATAGGTTATAAGTCGATGTTAATTTCAAAATATAAATAGAAGAGACGCACCTTCATTTTGTTTCGAAGACATGTTGATCGTCTGTATCTCTGTTTCTGATCGTCTCTGTTTTTGTTATTTTTGTTGATTTTCAATCGTCTGTGTGTTTTTGTGTGTGTTTTTTATTTTGAGTAAACCCTAATTAAATGAGACGAGATGATTTGTTGTTTCTCAATTTTAGTAACCGTCGACATTTGGCGGTTCAAATTATAATTATTTTAAACGAGTTTTAGAATTTTGTTGACTAATCTACCCCTGGTTTCATTTAAACGCGTTAGTTAGAAGGTGGGTTAGATGATCTGATCTGGGTTTGATCTAATGGTCCAGATTGCTTCTTACGTTTCTTATTTTTAGACGCTTTATACAATATCTCTTCCCTTTATGTAATTATGTTCAAATTCGTGATGCATAAACAAATAACACGATTAGACTACAAAGTGTATAATTGTCCCAACATATAGTCGTCTGATCGGAAAATAATCAACCAACTAAAGCCGGTATGAAAATTAGGTTGTCATAAACCCTAAATACAATGTAATTTTCATTATGAAACAAATTAACAGTTTGCAAATATTTTATTACACTCTATTCGAACTTTGACTAGTTTAACCTACTTCAATAGTTTTAACCTTTCTTGTGGTGTCAAACTAAACTCATTTAACACAGGTAATATAAAATAGGGAAATTGGATTTTAACAACCTAAATTATTGATTATTGGCCGCTGACACATTGAACTACTAAATTGTTTACCACCACACTGTACTTTTAAAGGTTGAATACATCTCAAACTTCCACCAAATTTTAAAACGTTTACTATGTGCTAGCTAGTCACACTTACTATTTATTTGTCACGATTAAAACTTACATGTTTTGGTCACGTTGTGTGGGTGCCAATTGTTGCAAACTATAGATAGATCATGTATAGAGGAGGGGTGAATACTCTTGTAAATTATAAGAACATAGAGATATACTTTTTAAGATTTAAATCTATTAATTATGTGGAAATTTATAGAGATGGCAAACGGAGACACTATGATCTAAACTCAAACTAATTGATTATGAACTAGAACACTATGGGACGTGAAGTGTTTACAAACAAACAATAACTTCAAAGCAATGAGTACTAACATTCTTGAGAGGTAATTATGTGTCTTCTTGTAGGTATGTGATCGGTATACTTCGTCAAAATCTCTATTTCATGAAGAAGATTCTATGCTTATAGAACTTCAACTAAAGCAACAGGAAGTTGTTTGAGTCTTGGCAGAAGTCGAATTTCAAGTTTCAACAATAAGAGATTATAGTCTCTCTTTATGTTTATATGTGCTTCTCCATTGTGCCGAAGAGGTGTGAATGCGAATGTTAAGTTTTATTCAGTTTCGACCATACAAGTTAACCAAGGCTTCATAACCATAGCCACACTTGATTGTTCGTTTAACCAAAGCTTCATAACCATAACTGTTGGTTATGTAAGTTATAGCTTAAAGTCGTTTCGTTTATCATTTATGATGGTCAATTTGCTCAACCATAAGTTTTCCACATAAGATGGTTTTACTAAATTTTATTTTTCTTTTATCGGAGAACCACATCAGTTCATCATTGTTTTCTTTACTAACACTTTACATAAGAGTTTTGAAATAAGGGAAATTTGATATATTAATTCCCTCCAACTTTTTGTTGATCACGTCACTTTATCTAAATTAAACATTTACATTAGTAACTTGAATAAAAACAAAATTAATTAACTAATGTATTTTTTAAAGTTAAAAAAAAAATATACAAATGGTAGTTAAAAAATAAAAGTATACACTTGCTACTTTCCTATTCTGCCAAATAACTCTACTTTAGATGATCCATCTACACCTAAGCCAAGAGACTCATGCTTGATTTCCTAACAACCAACACCTATCTATATATACAAGTTTTGGTCACACCCTCCCTAAAGAAATTACATCACCATAATTAACTTGCAACATAAGCAAGTTATGGAGTATATCATCCACATCATTATATATATATATACACATACATCACTCGTCTAAGAAATATATGTATATTCGACTCTATCACCACCATCTTCATTGTCATTATTATATCGAGTCAAGGATAATATGGCCGAAGAAAAGCTAGTGGGCTATGGTAGTGTCAGAAAGTCGCGAGTGATGATGCTTGTGATATTGTTGAGGGTTCTAGCATTGTTCGCTACAATTGCTGCTACGGTTGTTATGGCTCTTAACAAAGAGTCACACACGTTTGCAGTTGCTACAATTGGGAATACACCCGTCAAGATCACTATCACGGCCAAGTTCCAACATACCCCGGCGAATATGTAAGTTTTTTCTATTGCATATCAAATAAAATAAGAAAAATATTTTATAAGTAAGTTGGTATTATGTTTTTAGTTATTACTCTACATATATGTCACGGTGGGTGCATAGAGTACACTTTCACTCTCGTTTTTCTAGTAATTTTAAATGGTATATTTGACTATTACTCTAATGCTTTAAATGGTATATTTTGCATGATGCCCATTACATATGTTGTAAGTGACAACAACAATGTGTAGTTGCTACATGTGGACAGATAGAAAGACAAGTGTATTGTATGGAAAGTTAATATCAAGAGTAGAATAAATACAAAATAACATTGTATTAGCAAAAAGTAATAAAATGGTAAAATACTTAAATTAGTCAAGATTATAAGTATATAGTGTAGGCATTATTTATAATGTATTTCTTTTGTGTTGATGCAGAATGTTTGTAGTAGCTAATGCGGTGGCGAGTCTTCATAGTTTATTGATGTTATCACTCATGTGTTTTGTTAGCCAAAAGTATGATTTCAAAGGCCTACGGTTTATAATAGTTACTGCATTAGACATGGTAATTGTACGATAATTTAACTTGTATATTTTCCTGAATTGTTAAAATTATTAATAATTACATGTCTTTTAATCGTTGGTGACCATGATTTTAGGTAACGATTGCATACCTGTCTGGTGCAGCAACCGCGGTTGCTTTCATGGGGGAACTAGCTAGAAATGGAAACTCCCATGCACGTTGGAATAAAGTTTGCGACAATTTTGAGAGATATTGTGACCAAGGATCTGGCGCCATGCTTGCGTCGTACATTGGGATCTTGTTTTTTATGCTCGTGAACCTCCTCAATATATTTGAACATGGACGATTCAACCCCTCCAAGAACCCTTTATCTACATGATTATTGTGTGTGTTTATTTATAATTGGTGTGATATATTAATTGCATGAAATGGACCTTTTAGTTTTTGTCGTAGTAGGCATCTAGTTTTATTTTCTTAGTTTGGCAGGTCTTGAGCCCAAGTCATGGTCGGAACCTAAAATAGTTATCAGAGTTATCACCGTTGAACCCTAGTTGGTGACTGGAGCGCGATTGTGTGAATCTCCATTACCACAGTAGACTCTTACCTTACGTTAGTCCCCCACTATCCGCTCTTAGCTAAAACTGGCAGGATCTTTATTGTTGTTGGTACGAAATTTATTACCAATTTATCACCCTAAAAAAGATTTCTTCATGTTTGGACCCATACCCAACAAACACTTAACTCAAAGCTGAAAGCTCATGTTACCTTTATATAATTAAATATGATTCCGTACTCTAGTATAGTGATGTATCATCAATATTTTTGTTAGATTTGGGTTTGGTCTTTTGAGTCCTTCACTACTAAATAATGACGCATAAGGCTATTTGCAACAAGCATATTCCATCACATTTTGCGACCGGAATGACTAGATGTTAGAGCATTCACATCTCCTTCTCCATCTATTAAATTACACTAAAAATCATCAAATTTTCTCTATCCGTTTTCAATTAAATAATATCTTTAAACATTTTTATCATTATCTTTTTTTCTACTCCACTCGCAACCAGTTTCAGGAAATATTAAAAACTATATGAGGCGAAACATTGTTCCTTCCGAATATACAGATGAATAATAATTTTCTCTCTCATCCACTCACAGCCCAAACTACTTTTTAAAATATAAAAAACTTACCCACAAAATTTGATGTACCTGATGCGAATGCTCTTAGTCTTTTGCGATGGATTAGCGATGAAATATTCATTATAGCACAATTAGTGGCAGTTCATTAGCTCGCTAATTTTGTGTAATACATTGCAAGGAGACTTCTATGCGACGCATTAACTACAAAGTATTATTTGTAAATATTATAGTGCGTTGCAATACTCATTTCAAAGTTGATAACCGGTCATTTTATTCACTAATTCATGACAAATATCGTGACTTTTAGTGACTAGTACTGCGTCAAATTGTGACAAATTACTCCAATGACCGATAGTACAATGAAACTTGCGACATATTTAGTTATTTACTAACAATATTATAACTAGTCAAACGTACATAATCAAATTTGTTAAAACCATATAAGAACATGGTGAGGGGTGAATAAGCATTTTTTTTAAGAAATTGCAACTATTAAACGCCTTTGTTTATTTATAAGTTTTTTCTAAATAAATTTTGGGCTAAAAACAATATGTAAACATCTTTAAAAAAATATCTAATACAACTCTACTAATCATACTTCTTCCTTTAAGTTTTCACATAATACAACTCTAACCTTTTATTTTCTTTTTCTTTATAAACTTCATTCATGTAATCTTTTAATTTTATATAATCATATAAAAGATTATCAAGATTCTTCTTAAAATTTGACAGTATAATTTTCCCACTTTAAATTCTTTTAAAAAAAATATATTATTACGTTTTTATAAAATTGATTAAATATAATGATACCATCCAAAAAGCAAAGGTTATGTTTGCATCTTTTGCAAGTAACCCATTTGATTATTTTCACTTTTAATCAAAATATTTTTATCTTTTGCAATTTAACCCCAACACTTAATTACTTTTAACTTTAGTCCCCCATACTTTTCATCATTCACAAATTTCGTTTTATGTTTCGTTCTAAACTTTGCAAGTTAACAATCCGCAACACTTGTACAGGGTTCAACATCTTTTCGTCTATTTTTCCCAATCTTTTGAAACCCGGATCGGGCTCCGGACCCCCGGCCGGTCCGGGTTGGCACGTTGGACCGCTTTGACATCGAACCGGCGACCCGATCAGTCAGGCCGGGAAACCAGCCGGTCGGACCGGGAAAAAAGAGGTCGGACCGGTTTCTTTTTTTTTTCTTTTTTGGATTTTTGTTTGTTTTTGGGCCGGTTAGTTGCTGGAAACTCCGGTTCAACGTCCGATCCAGTTATGAAAACATTGATTTTTCCCTCTCGTTACTATCAACCATTATCAATATTAAACCACATTTTTTATTAAAAAACAAAAACTGATTGGTGCACAATACCCAAAACAAGATAACACATCAAACTCCATATTATTCAGATAACATCATCCATCCCATCCCTTGGTTACTACACCATCATCATTGTTAATTTCTTACTACTCCAACACTTCATCTCCATACCTTAACAACAACAATGGAGTCAAGAGTCCTGTCCTCCGGTGCCACCACCATCTCCGGCCTCCCCCGTCTCACCAGAAGACTCACCACCGTCGCTGTATCATCTCCGGCCACCCTCAACACCACCGGTGGCAACCTTGTTTGGGGAAGACAGCTTCGACCCACTTTATTAAACCTTGATTATTCCTCTCCTGTACCGTTGGTTTCGAAGACGGTGAAACGGGATGTTCTTAAACCGTGTCCCGCCTCCGCTAGCGATTCCGCTGGGTAAGCGTTATCTTGAAAACCCGCTTGAGTTGAGAAAACCGTGAATTATTACACGTGTTAGACTAATATTTTTTTACGTGTTTGTTATAAGAAAAGTTTCTTTTTTCGTAGGTAATTATTACACGTGTAACAAAATGTTACTGTTGTTAACAAAGTGTGTAACATTTTTTTTTAACGGCGTAAATTACATCAAATTTGTATTCGACGGGCTCGAATCGTTGATTTTAAGGGAAGCCGCACCTTAAAAAAAAACTCTAGTTATATAGCTACATTTTGTTATACATGTATAAGAAATGGCTATACTTTTTTTCTAATAACTATATTAACGTTGACTCAACTCAAGTGGGTGACAGTCAATATTTTTTTGTTGATTTATAACGTATGTAATATATGTTATTATATTTTATATTTGTTAGAGGGTTTTTGGTCCACCATATTACGTGAGAGCTTTTCATATTTTAAAAAAATAGTTTGATGGATTGTGAGCAGAGAAGAGAGAAAAAATTACTGTTCATCTGTATAGATATTTGGGGAACAGTGTTCACCATATGTATATTTTAATATAGTATATAGCTACATTTGTTATACATGTGTAACAAATGGGTACATTTTTTTTATTGTATTAGCTATAATAACATTGACTCAAGTGAGTTTTCAAATTATAGTTTCGTATAAATAGAGGGTTATGTATTCGGTATTATTTATCGAGTTAAGCGTTTATTATAATGAAAGAGTAGAAGCCGAGTTTTGACATCAAATATGTTTATCGAATCTAAGCGAACAAGAACTGAGAGTTCGATTTGGATTTGAATTTGAATTTGACTTGTGTTGACCGAGATTTGATTGGTTGAATTGATAGGGACGCTGCGCCGGTTGGCTTCTTGGCAAAGAATCCATGGCTGACTACTGGATTCTTCTTCTTCATGTGGTATGTTACAACAATGAAAAACAATTAGTAAATGCACATAAGATAGATGTTGATAGTTTTCTATATACAGTTTGTGTTAATGTTTTAATGGCTATTAAATGGATCTTTGTGCTGGAAAGTGGGAAGAACTGGGGACCTCTGCCCGTCATATAGAAAGGGGTGGCGGCGCAGCTTGTTGCCCGTCTGCCCGCTATTTTGATGTAATATTCGTTGTTATGGAATGAAAATGAAAAAAAATAAAAAAATAATAATAATATTATTATTATTATTATATTTTTTAAAGTTTTTGTGATTTTTTTGACAATTAATTAATGATAATATGTAAAGGTTGCAACTTGCTAGCAATGTTGGTCAAAAAGAGGATGAACACTTATAACTCTAGGATGTCACAACATTATTATTATTATTATTATTATTATTATTATTATTATTATTATTATTATTATTAAGTTTTAACAGCTTATTGACTTGAATGATTTTAGTCCATAATGTTTATTTTTCTAGTTTCATAGAGTTACAAAATAGATAACTACTGACTGAAAATAATATATTATTTAACAAAAAAAAAATTATATACTGAAATTATAGATAAAATTAAATGTAAGGCAATACTTGATTTAAGCATTTTACACTAAAAAAAATGAATAGTTTAGGAATTAATAAATTTGGGGGCAAATTCGTCAGCGCTAAACTCGAAGGCCTAAATGATGGTGTTCTGGTGGACAGTTGGGCCAAACCGTCTATGGCCACTTGCCACATGATCCGGCTGGTCGAGACCTTTCCGTCCACTGTTTACGAGCCATGTTTTCCTTTGTCTAAGTAAATTGATGTTTGTTTTGAAGGTACTTTCTGAATGTCATTTTCAACATACTCAACAAGAAAATCTACAACTACTTCCCATATCCCTAGTAAGCTGTTGCTCATTCTAACTTCATATATAGCTTTATTTGGCCATGTGATAAACAGTTTATCAACTGCATTGTTCTGTACATATGCAGTTTCGTGTCAGTCATTCATTTGGCTGTTGGAGTGGTTTATTGTCTTGGTAGCTGGACTGTTGGTCTACCCAAACGCGCTGTAAGTCTGAAAATGACCCATTAGAGAAAGAATATAACCCAAAATCGACCACTTTACCAAAAGTTGGTCGGAATTGGCACGTCTACTGTCAAAGGTAGCTAAGTAACTCATTTTGATTTTTGTTGTGTAGCCCATTGACTCAAACCTTCTGAAGCTTCTTATTCCCGTCGCCTTTTGTCATGCTCTAGGCCATGTGACCAGTAACATATCGTTTGCAGCTGTCGCAGTTTCATTTACTCACACGATCAAAGGTTAACTTAACTTAACTATATGTACATATGTAAACAGTTTGTTACCCAGTTTCTCAATGAATGACCCCTTGATATCTCTTTCGCACAGCCCTTGAGCCGTTCTTTAATGCTGCTGCTTCTCAGTTTATTCTCGGACAGTCGATACCCATAACTTTATGGCTATCTTTGGCACCTGTTGTTATTGGTATACCCCTTTTTCTTCCAAAGCAGGTTATGTTGTTTAACTGGTCATTTGTACAACTAAGAGCTTAAATGATCAAGTCCGAATGCGCAGGTGTGTCAATGGCCTCATTGACTGAGCTGTCATTCAACTGGCTAGGATTTATCAGTGCCATGATTTCCAATATCTCCTTCACTTACCGGAGTATTTACTCAAAGAAAGCAATGGTTGTCAACTAGCTATGCTATCACCATTTCCGTTATTCATCATTTTTAGTTACAATCAAACAAATGCGAATGTTTTATAATGTGTTTTCGTTTGCAGACTGATATGGATAGTACTAACTTGTATGCCTACATTTCCATCATTGCTCTCGTCTTCTGTCTCCCACCTGCTATAATTGTTAGTATCCTTTTCCTCTTACATGATTATAAATATTCTTTTGTAACATGACTTTAAGGTTACGCGTCTTCTTGCCTTCATCTTTAAACAGCTGGAGGGTCCTCAACTTCTAAAGTATGGATTCAATGATGCAATTGCTAAAGTTGGCCTAACTAAGTTCTTATCCGATCTGTTTTGGGTCGGAATGTTCTATCACCTCTATAATCAGGTATTACACACAAAAAAAAAACTAGCATATTTTTCTGTTTTTTTTTAAACATTGTTTGGGTCAAAAATTCAAACAAAAATCTAAATGATGTACATTTTCATAAATTTCCTTTTTGACTTGTTAGCTTGCAACCAACACACTTGAAAGGGTGGCACCTCTTACTCATGCAGTCGGCAATGTGTTGAAACGAGTGTTTGTGATTGGTTTCTCAATCGTCGTGTTTGGTAATCTTTCTTTTGTGGCTTCCATTGATTATTAGTTGCAATGAGTGTTTTGGGCAACACAACAATTTATATGATTTGTGCAGGTAACAAGATCTCAACACAAACGGCCATTGGTACATCCATCGCCATTGCTGGAGTTGCAATCTACTCCCTCATCAAGGCCAAGATTGAAGAAGAGAAACGGGTCAGTTGAAATCTAATCTATGTTTCTTGGATGTACAGTAGCGAAGCTTGAACTTTTGGATGGTGGGGCAGAAAGTCACGAGACCCAAATTTTTTTTTTTTTCAAATTAGTGGTGGCCGGACTAAAAAAATACAAAATTTTAGATAAAACGTGGAAAATTTACACTACTGCGCCAAAACTCATTGGGGGCCTGGCACCCCCCGGCCCTCAATAAGCTTCGCCCATATGGATGTATGCATGTTCACTTGTTTTTTAACTGTTTATTTGCAGAATCCGAAACCTAAAGCTGCATAAGGGCATGCAGAAGGGATGAAATGCATTTATATTACTCAGTACTATTGTTTCAACACGTAGCGGATTCGCTACAATTGTGAAGATGTTCTTCTTTGGTTTTTTTCCGTCTATGAGAGTAAACAAATTCGATTCTCGTGTAGACTTTAATAATGTATCATTCTATCTCTTTACTATCAATATATCATTTCTAAACTCTTGTTGAGTTTATGTCCCCCTTTGTTGTAAACTATATCAAACCGTCCACGTCTTGATATCATATAGTATACTGTATAAAAGCCATACGCGTATGTATGGTCATTATAAGCCAAAAAACTACATGCACACGTCCGTACATTACTATCGTTTGATCATTGCACGAATAGTTACTATTCCATGTAATTAAGATGTATATCGTTATCATTTATCTTTAAGTTTGTTTGTTAGTCATTATTTTGTAATTCGGTTGCACCTCTTTGAGGTATATCATGGTTGATCAATATATGAAAAACCGAAATTCTTTTAGTGTCTACATATTTTGTAAATCTATTAAAACCTGTGATTTAATTTGTATTTGCTTGACATAAAGTTCATATTATGTTTTGTTTTTTTATCTCATGTTTAAATTAAGTTGTAATTTTTTGTATAATAATTACTTACACCATCGTTTGGTTTTTTGAAATGGTTCGACCAGTGAATTGTTTAAACGCGGCCTGGTTTTCAAAACATTGCGTTTTACTATAATATGGGATCGCGAAGATCTTAAAAATTAAGTGCAAGTCATTTAAGAGAAAGATTATACAAAGGGTTGGTTTGACAACACAAAGATTGACAAACTACATGTATGCAAACAAACATGAGATCTAACCTTATTTATATTCACACAGTAGAAAAATATTCAACCAACTTAACCATCTGTTAGTTAATAAGTTGATGCTAATGAATGATAATGCGTCGTTTTACATAGTTTACAACAAAGCCGAACTCCACAAGATCTAGATATGATATACTGGTAGGAAAGATAGAGTGACACATTATTTCAGTCTAAACTGAGATTCAACTTCGTTGAGTTGAGATATGCGCAAAAAACCAAAGAAGAACATCTTCATTATTGCAGCGAATTTGCTACGTGTTGAAACAATATACTAATATAAATACACTTTTCCCTTCGATTCCATTCTGCATGACCTCAAGCCGATTTCAGTCCCTGCCCATACACAACAGTTAATAAACGAGATAACATATAGACATACATCCAGGATATAGGGATTAGATTTTAACAGACCCGTTTCTCTTCTTCTATCTTGGCCTTGATGAGAGAGTACATTGCAACTCCAGCAATTGCGATAGATGTACCAATGGCTGTTTGCGTTGAGATCTTGTTACCTGCATTTATCATGTAGTTTTGTGTTGTGTTGGCCAAACACTAGTTTTAACACAAAATCAATGAAAACATAAAAAGAAAGATTACCAAACACGACGATTGAGAAACCAATCACAAACACTCGTTTCAACACATTGCCGACTGCATGAGTAAGAGGTGCCACCCTTTCAAGTGTGTTGGTTGCAAGCTAACAAGACAAAAAGAAGTTAAAAGCGTTCATTGTATCATATATTTGAATTTTTTTTACTCAAACTATGTAACACAAAACGGAAAATATACTAGTTTGTGATGTGCGATACCTGATTGTAGAGGTGATAGAACATTCCGACCCAAAACAGATCAGATATGAACTTAGTCATGCCAACTTTAGCAATTGCATCACTGAATCCATGCTTTATAAGTTGAGGTCCCTCCAACTGTCGAAAGATCAAGATGAGTATATTTCATTTTTATAAAAAAATATATAATAGTCACCAGGGGCGGACCTAGTTAATAACTAGGTGCCGGGTCCGTTGCTGCTCAACTTCGTGCGCGTAGTGGAAAATTTGTTTTTTTTTTTTTACGAAATTTGGAAAACGTTGCTACTAAATTGAAAAAAAATGAAAAACGTTACTACTGAAATTCATTTCTAGATCCGCCACTGATAGTCACGTGATAAGATCATAAGACTAGTAATCTACTCACAATTATAGCAGGCGGGAGACAGAAGAGGAGAGCGATGATGGAAATGTAGGCATACAGGTTAGTACTATCCATACCAGTCTGCAAACAAAAACACAATTGTTTGTTATAAACCGTTCACATTTCTTTGATCGTAAATAAAGTGATGAATAACGGAAATAGCATAGGAGCCGGTTGAATACCATTGCTTTCTTCGAGTAAATACTCCTGTAGGTGAAGGAGATATTGGAAATCATGGCACTGGTAAAGCCTAGCCAGTTAAATGACAGCTCAGTCAAGGAGGCCATTGATACACCTGCACGTTCGTATAAACTAGTTAAACATAATATTGAACGCTAAACGTAACCTGTTTGGAAATTAAAAAAAAAAAAGCATACCAATAACAACAGGTGCTAAAGAAAGCCATAAAGTTATGGGTATTGTCTGTCCGAGAATAAATTGAGAAGCAGCAGCATTGAAGAACGGTTCAAGGGCTGCGCAAAAGAAATAGAAAGGAGTCATTCGTTGAGAAATAGGTAACAAACTGTTTACATATGTACATATAGTTAAGTTAACCTTTGATTGTGTGGGTAAATGAGACTGCGACAGCTGCAAATGATATGTTACTGGTCACATGGCCGAGAGCATGACAAAAGGCGACGGGAATAAGAAGCTTCAGAAGGTTTGAGTCAATGGGCTACACAACAAAAACCACAAGAAGTTAACTACCTTTGACGGTAGATGTGCCAGTTTCGACCAACTTTTGGTAAATTGGTCGATTTTGGGTTATATTCTTTCTCTAATGGGTCATTTTCATACTTACAGCGCGTTTGGGTAGACCAACAGTCCAGCTACCAAGACAATAAACCACTCCAACGGCCAAATGAATGGCCGAAACGAAACTGCATATATGCAGAACACATTGTTTATCACATGTCCAAGTAACACTATATTTGAAGTTAGAATGAGTAACAACTTACTAGGGATAAGGGAAGTAGTTGTAGATCTTCTTGTTGAGTATGTTGAAGATGACATTCAGAAAGTACCTATAAAACAAACAAGTATTTATAGTTAAGTACTATTCATTCTGTCATACCATGATGCATTAACAGTATTCTAAGGTGACTGATTAAGTGATTAGTCAGCTTAGGTGTATTTACTATATTACAAATTTTATTTGTCCTTGTTTTTAGTTTTTCGCCTTTGACCTTGGGCCGTGCATTAGCATCGCTTGATTCCCCTCTAGCAGAGGTTTCCGGTTCGAATATTGCTTTCACAGGTTTTCACACTATTCTTTTTCTTTTTCTTTTTGAACAGCTAACTCAAACACGTTAAGGCTTGTAAACGAACACAAACAAATGCATGTTCGAATAATGCTTTCACATGTCTTCACACTATTCTTTTTCTTCTTGAACGGCTAACCCAACACGTTAAGGCTTGTAAACAAACCAAACGAACACGAACAAAGGCATGTTCGTGTTTGTTTATTTAACTTTAACCGAACACAAACACATTTTTTTGTTCGTGTTCGGTCATTAAGAAAATTGTCATGTTCTTGTTCGTCTAAAACGTAAACGAACAGTTACGAACATAAATGAATTTAAACGATTTTGTATTACTAAAAAAACCAATTACTAATTGCTTACATTATACAAGTAGCTAGAAAGCACAATTTATATTTATATTTGTATATATAACTATTTATGTAACTAATAAAATTTAAACGAACATAAATGAACGTTCATTAACAAACGTTCACGAACATAAATGAAAGAACACAACGTTTGTTCATATTCGTTCATTAAATAAACGAACTTCCCACTGAACAAATTTACGACAGTTCATGAAGATTCGGTTCATTTACAAGCCTACACACCTTGTAACCCTAACCATCTGGGAGGAACACATTTCTAACACACCCTTAGTGCGCCAAGGTGTTATTTACATGATATCATTAGTTAGCACTTAGCAATGTATCGGTTAGTTCCATAAGTTTTCGTATAACAGATGCTCCTGTACACTTATATAAGAAGGTGTTCAGTCACGATCCAAGCCGTTGACTTTTAACAATAATTAATCACCAAAACTTTTTAAGATAATATAATAATACTACAACTCTTGTTGACACCTAAACATCCATTTATATAGTCTATAAAATTGGCCCTGTGACAAAATTCATACAAACTATATAATATTAAAAAATAATAAAAATCTATAGCATGAGCATTGATCAATCAATATGTTTTATTGTTATGAGTTGTAACATACCACATGAAGAAGAAGAATCCAGTAGTCAGCCATGGATTCTTCGCCAAGAAGCCAACTGGAGCAGCATCCCTATCAATTCAACCAATCAAATCGTAGTCAACACAAGTCAAATTTAAATTGAGACAAACTTAGTCTTGTAGTAACATCCCAAGCTAACAATGCCAGTATATTGTCTCCTATGTCCCTTGCGGTTTTGTTTTCACCCGACGAGTGGCTCTTCTAGGCAAATCGCGTGCCAGTAATGATACTGACTTTTTGGCATTTTCAGTACCATTACTCGATTTTGGCGATTTTTGAATATCGGTACTAGTATGGTGCTCATCCCGGTAGTATAGTATATTGTTCGTTTTGTCCTCAATAGGTTACCTATCCAGGATGTAACGGTTTTGTTTTCACCCTACCAGACCCAGATCAAGGATGAGAGGACACCTGGCATGGTCCCGTTTTCCTAGGGGCCTAAAAATATTATTAATTATTTAGAACTTTTTTATATATACAAAAACTAAAAACTTATTGGTCCGTTAGTTAAAAATCAAAAATAAACTTAACCCAATATAAAACTTAACTTAAAAACTTATTGGCAATAAAGTAACAAGTAACAACAATAAACAAAAAAGATTAATTTATATGCATGTAAGCGCCTTTTTTTTCTAGCTCGTTTACAAGACACTTGAATCCTGGGTGTAAACAAAACAAGCTGAGCCGGCCTAAGCCTGACTGGGCTCAAGCTCAGCTCGTCATGCTTTTATGAACTTTGAGCTCGAACTTGGCTCGAAAGTAAAACCCAAGGGCTCAAGCTCGACTCGAAATGATTATAGAACAATTTAAAATGAGCTAGAAGATCGGCTCGAGCTTGATTTGATAGTTTAAACGAGCCAAAGTAGTTATACTATATATAAAATAATAATATAAGATTTGTTTGGGTTGCGATCTTTGTATGAAAAGCTCGAGCACAGGCTCGACAACTAAACAGGTCATGTTTCAAGCTCGAGCTCAGGTTCGTTAAGGCTCAACTCATTCGAGCGTTTTACCGATCCGATCCCGAATAGCTCTCGAACCGTTTCACATCATTTACACCCCTATTGAATCCTTACAACCATCCATGCACTCGATCAAATTCAAAACAAGTCAACCGATCACAAACTCTTACCCAGCGGAATCACTAGCAGTAGCACCACAAGTTTTCAAGCCATCATGTTTCACCGTCTTCAAAACCAACGGTACAGGAGACGAATAATCAAGGTTAAGTAAAGTGGGTCGAAGCTGTCGTCCACAAACAAGATTGCTACTGGTGGTGTTGAGGGTGGTCGGAGATGAAACAGCGACGGTGGTGAGTCTTCTGGTGAGGCGGGGGAGGCCGGAGATGGTGGTGGCACCGGAGGACAGGACTCTAGACTCCATTGTTGTTAAGGTTTTGAGAGGAAGTGTTCGAGTAGTAAGAAATTAAGAATGATAGAGGTGTGATCAAGAAATGGATCATGGATTATGTTATCCTGTTACGGTTGACGTGGATACTTAGTTGTCATCATTCAAGCCTCTCATTTGGATATTCTTTTTTTTAGTATTTTTGTTTAGTATAGAAAATAATAAAGATTTTTTTAGAAAATGATGGTATGTTTTATTTAATGTTTTCAGAACCAGACCGGACGTCGAATCGGTTGACGTGGATACTTAGTTGTCATGATTCAAGCCTCTCATTTGGATATTCTTTTTTTTTTAGTATAGAAAATAATAAAGATTTTTTCATAAAATGATGGTATGTTTTATTCAATGTTTTCCAGACTCGATGTACCGGTCGCATTACCGGTCCACTGGTCTGACCGGTCTAACCGGTCAGACGGGATGTAAGAACAAGATGTTGTCGTAAAGTTAATAGCGGTAAAATTTAAAAATATATAAAAAAATCCGGTTCAACCCCTCCAAAACCCGGTTCGATCGCCGTTCACCGGTCTGACCCCCGGTTCCCGGTCAAACCGGTCCGACCGGCCTGTCCGGTCCGGGTTTCAAAACAATGGTTTTATTATCAACCCTCATAGTAGTGGGTTTTCTTTTTGGTGGTTGGGTCGGGTCATTACGTTATGTTCTTTAAGCGAAAGAATGATTCATTTGCCAGTAATGGTCTTGGTGTCCGGACTTTTGCTATTAGAAAAAAAAAGTGTTTTATCATTAAGGATTTTTTTAATCAGGTAAGGGTTATCTCGTTGGATATAATGTGAAAACATATGTGACGTGTATCGTCAACATGATAATATTCGATAGATCATTTGCTATAGCAATGGAATTTCATTATCTATCTATGGGAATAAGACATCTATCTACAAGAATGTTGTTTGAAATTCTTGCATTATTACTCTTTCAAAGCAATGTTAATGTGATTTTGGAGAATCTAAATCTTAAGGTTTATTGATATATTGCAATAGATGGTTGTTTCGAGTATTTAGAGACTTTATTAGGTTATTAATAAGAGAATACCTTGTGAAGTGACATGTTTTGTCCTGGGCGTGTGAAAATGTTGTTATGGATAATCTTAAGTTTTAGTGAAAAAGATTATTATGTATTTTACTATTGTTCCACTAATATTGGTAAATATGATGCCTAGTCTTTGATTTTGACAAGTTTGAAAACACTATGGTTATTTGTCAAAAGCAAGATATAGACCACTCATGCATCACCTTGAGTTGCATAAAATAAGAGTTGCCACACAAATATGAGCATGGTGCCAAATAAAATGTTGTGTGGACAAGAGTTTAGGATCTAATATGAAAGTGAGAAAAATCACAACGCCAATATCAATAGTTCAAGAAATTATCAATATAGGTGGGTGGTTTCAATAGACTGAAACTGACTTGGTAATGAAATTATGCAAGAGTTAAACTAGATTTCAAGTGGAATAACATCATGTCAATTGTCAAAGTTACCGTAAAAGACAATATTCTTGTTTCGGAAACATGATAAGCTTAATCCTATGTAAACCATTTACGAACATGTCATAAACGGTTTTATTGAAGGACAAGCTACATTTATCATCACAGGAGATGAGCGGAAATCATAAGACATTCCATGTATGATAGTTATGTAAGCGTCTCGTGAAGAAGTGTGATACAATTTTTTTATTTTTTTTATTTGAGAATGAGAAGAATCATTTTGATTAAAAAATTATGACACAATTTAGAAATTAAAACAATAAAGTTAAAAGTTACATCAAAAGATGGTTGTGGTTGTCAAAGTACATTTGAACAATAATAGTGCAAAATTTAAATTATTTATTAAAAGAACTAGATTATAGTTTCGTTTATTACATGGGTTGAATGTTGAATAGAGAATTTTTATTGTTTGTAAAGCATAATAAGATAAGTAGGTGTACTTGATAATTATCTCACAAACTTGCATTCTCTTGCTCTTAGACCATGTGTAATGGTGAGTGAAATGTGGTGGGTGAAAGGGACATTTTTTAACACTTGGTAATGTGGGATCACTTGGTGGGTGAAAGGGGCTTGAAATGGGCAAGGGGTGTAATGGTGGGTGAAATTTGATGGGTGAAAGGGGGTGAATATATAATGGTATAATATTTGAATTAAAAAAAAACAAAAATGAAGTGGCAAAGGGTGATTGGCTGAAAGAAGAATCAAGCCCCGCTAAATATTTCACGTAAGAGGCATTAGCGCCCCTTTAACATGAGGGAGGGCGGTGTTCCTGGGTGAATGGGGCGCCAATTTTCACCTTTCACGCCTCTTTCACGGACCATTACGGATGGTCTTAGTAATCAATACCCAACATGCTTCTAAAGTGCTTAATTATTTATTCTTTAGAAACGTCTTAATAATTTTTACATAATATGCATTATAATTAATGTGTATACGCCATTACGCCTTAAAGTTTTAGCGGACATGAAAAACGAATGAAGTATTAGAAAAATATGTAAAAAAAAACTTTATTCTTAGTATAAGGGGCATCTTGGGAGGGGGAGTGGTCCTACGTGGCTTTCAGCCTCGGCGTGGAACACCACGCCGCCTTACAGTGGCCACAACGTGATTGTGATGGTGTGCAGAACTCCACCACGTGGACGCAAAAGAAAAAAAAGCAAAATTTTGTTGCTACCATCGTTGCTGCCACCACCCATCGTTACCTTTTTTTAACAAGATTCTAATATACTTTTGAATTTACATTGTGTTACTTAACTCAACCCACCTATTTTGCTAGAATTAACAATATATGTTCACTTGGTATATTGTGAAGCTTCATTGAGGTAATTTTCCTACTTCCCTTAGTTTTGGTAGAAATTATGCATGGGGAGACATTTTGGTGTAATTTAGTTAAAGAGTATGTTCTAGTACCAAAAGTGTTATGTTCATGGAAATTCCTCAACTTTACACCTATACTTATTATAGGTATCACACTTTATGTTGGGGATTTCAGTAACACAAACGAACAACCGGATAATCAGAAATCTCTGAAGGCACGTAATCGCTTTCAGATTGAATCAATTCGACGGTTCAATCGAATATTCAATCGGATACAATCAGAGATTGAGAATTTTCTGTATGTGAATTTGAGAGAAGAACCAGAGAGAGTTTTGATCAATGTTATCAATTCGTAATAGAATTTTCAGGGTTATTAACTGCCTAATAGGCAGTTAATACAAGGGGCTCTGCCCCTTGGACCCCGCCAGGGGCTGCCGCCCCTTGGACCCTGCTCCCAGGGGCGCTGCCCCCGGACCCCCGTCTCTTAGGGGCTTCGCCCCTAAGTTCATAATAAATTCATATAGGCGTGCACTCAGCACCACCATACCTATATGATGTCTTATTATGAAGATATTGATCAAACAGTCAATCCAATTACACTAAAATATCCAACAATCTTGTTGGGGATTTCAGTAACACAAACGAACAACCGGATAATCAGAAATCTCTGAAGGCACGTAATCGCTTTCAGATTGAATCAATTCGACGGTTCAATCGAATATTCAATCGGATACAATCAAAGATTGAGAATTTTCTGTATGTGAATTTGAGAGAAGAACCAGAGAGAGTTTTGATCAATGTTATCAATTCGTAATAGAATTTTCAGGGTTATTAACTGCCTAATAGGCAGTTAATACAAGGGGCTCTGCCCCTTGGACCCCGCCAGGGGCTGCCGCCCCTTGGACCCTGCTCCCAAGGGCGCTGCCCCCGGACCCCCGTCTCTTAGGGGCTTCGCCCCTAAGTTCATAATAAATTCATATAGGCGTGCACTCAGCACCACCATACCTATATGATGTCTTATTATGAAGATATTGATCAAACAGTCAATCCAATTACACTAAAATATCCAACAATCCTCCCCTATTTTAGTGTAATCCTTGATTAACTAAAACAAGTAATCTCAAACATTCAAACTTTTGCATAAATGAAATGTCGTGACGATTGAATTTCACATTAGTACATTACACATTCTGAATATTCGAATACCAGGGTGTCGCTTAGGATTGAACCCTGGGAACTCATCTTGAATACACAAAGATAATGTACACAAAAGTTTACATACATAGTAGTTCTATCTTGACATAATGTTTTACTAGCCTATGTCCTTATCCTTCATAAGTATGTCAAAGCCAAGTCCTAGCTTCTTGAAGCGGCTAAACTTCATACTTACATAGGTAGCTCTTTTAGTCTTGCACCTGCAATGCAATTTGTCAAAAAAGCTATTAAGAATACATACATTCAACCTCCTTAACTTGCAGGTCTGAACACATACCTTGGGATGAATCTTCTAATGTGTTCCAATCTCTAAATATTAAGCTTTCCGCATTGAATTCTGCATCTAGCGTTGTACTAGATGGGAATTGGGTATCTTAACATCAGAGATTTCTAGTGGACTTTAATCCCATCCCTATAGCCGACTTTTTCACGAGATCTCTACTTAACCCTTTGGTTAAATGATCGGCTAAATTGTTTTGAGTTCTCACAAACACCACCGATATCACACCATTCGTGATAAGCCCACGTATCATGCTGTGTCTAACACCTAAGTGTCTACACTTTCCATTATACACTTGACTATATGCCTTAGACAAGGTAGATTCACTATCACATCTGATAGATAATGGTGATATCGGTTTCGGCCACAATGGAATTTCATAAATCAAATTTCTTAGCCATTCAGCTTCTTTACTAGCTGCTGCTAATGCCACAAACTCAGCTTCCATTGTTGAATTAGTGATGCAAGTTTGTTTCTTTGATGCCCAGCATATAGCACCACCTCCAAGAAGGAAAACCCAACCACTTGTGGAAGAATGATCTTCCAAATTAGTAATCCAACTTGCATCTGAATAACCTTCAAGAACAGAAGGAAATCCAGTATAAGTCAAACCAAAATCTATGGTTCTTTTCAAGTACCTAAATACTCGATTTATTGCTTGCCAATGAATCAAACTTGGATTGTGAGTATATCTACTCAGTTTTCCAACAGCAAAAGCTATATCAGGTCTAGTACTAATCATAGCATACATGAGAGATCCAATAGCCTTTGAATATTCAAGTTGATTCACAGCAACTCCTTTATTAGGTACGAGTTTTACAGAAGGATCCATAGGAGTACCCATTGGAGAACTATCTTTGTGATTAAACTTTTCCAACATCTTCTCAATATAATGTGATTGAGAGATCGTAATACCATGTTCTCCACGTATGATCTTAATACCAAGAATCACGTCTGCCTCCCCCATGTCTTTCATTTCAAACTTAGATGACAGAAATTTCTTAGTTTTATCAACTTCATTTTGGTCAGTACCAAAAATCAACATGTCATCAACATATAAGCAAATAATTACTCCTTTTCCAGAAGTATCAAATTTGCTATAAACACACTTGTCCGCTTGGTTTAATGCAAAACCATTAGACAACACCACATCATCAAACTTTTGATGCCATTGCTTAGGGGCTTGTTTCAGGCCATAAAGAGATTTTACCAATTTACAAACCTTATGTTCATTTCCAGGCATGACAAAACCTTCAGGTTGTTTCATGTAAATCTCTTCATCCAATTCACCATTCAAAAAGGCAGTTTTAACATCCATTTGGTGAATTACAAGATTATGTATTGCTGCAAGTGCCAACAATAATCTTATGGTGGTTATCCTAGCAACAGGAGCATACGTATCAAAGTAGTCAATGCCTTCCTTTTGCCTAAAGCCTTGGATGACCAATCTGGCTTTATATTTGTCTATGCTACCATCCACCTTCATCTTCCTTTTGAAGATCCATTTACTACCCAAAGGTTTACACCCAGGTGGTAAATCAGCCAATTTCCAAGTATTATTGTGCATTATAGAGTCAATCTCATCTTGGATTGCTTCTTTCCAAAATCCAGCATCCCTAGAAGACATAGCATCATTGAATGTCTTTGGATCCTCATCAATATTAAAACAATATTGATACTGATGTTCAACACCATTTCTGGTTCCTTCTACTAAATAAAGATGAAAGTCAGCACCAAAGGACTTTGGTTTTCTGACTCTAGTACTTTTCCTGGGCTCAGTACTAGTAGAAGGTACATCATCACAATTACCTGAATTGTCACCAGAAGTAATTGTCTGTTCATAATTTTTAAGACACTGAGGCGTATCCTTCAATCGAGGAACAGAAGAAAATCTATCCTCATTCCCAAAATTAGCATCTCTTGACTCAATGACAGAGTGAACAGATACATAATCATTTGGTTCTATGACATAGAACCTATAAACAGGGGAATGTTCAGCATATCCAATAAATATGCAATCTATGATACTGTTCCATGTATTCGTTGCAATTCATGATACTGTTCCATGACAGGCCTAGTGTCTACCATTTTATAGTTAATAAAATTACCAACCAGAAACTTCTTACTAGATGCATCTTCTGCCATGTATTTTGCTTCAAGGGTATCCCATAATTCTTTTGCAGACTCTACGTTTTGATAAACATCAAATAAAGAATCAGACATACCGTTAAGAATATGACCACGACAGATGTAGTCTGCGTTTTCCCACTTTGAACGTGCTCTGGTTTGTTCCAGGGTTTCATCCTCAACGATTTCGGGACAAGGAGTGCTCAGAACATACACAACTTTCAGACTAGTGAGATAGAAGTGCATCTTCTTCTGCCAGCGTCGGAAATCCTGTCCAGAAAACTTGTCCAATTTCGTAAAGTTCTTCGTCATATCTTTCACAGATTCATTGTTCGTCATCTTCGAATAATTGATTCAATCTTTGTTGGGGATTTCAGTAACACAAACGAACAACCGGATAATCAGAAATCTCTGAAGGCACGTAATCGCTTTCAGATTGAATCAATTCGACGATTCAATCGAATATTCAATCGGATACAATCAGAGATTGAGAATTTTCTGTATGTGAATTTGAGAGAAGAACCAGAGAGAGTTTTGATCAATGTTATCAATTCGTAATAGAATTTTCAGGGTTATTAACTGCCTAATAGGCAGTTAATACAAGGGGCTCTGCCCCTTGGACCCCGCCAGGGGCTGCCGCCCCTTGGACCCTGCTCCCAGGGGCGCTGCCCCCGGACCCCCGTCTCTTAGGGGCTTCGCCCCTAAGTTCATAATAAATTCATATAGGCGTGCACTCAGCACCACCATACCTATATGATGTCTTATTATGAAGATATTGATCAAACAGTCAATCCAATTACACTAAAATATCCAACACTTTACATCATAAGCAACTTTCAAAATTTGGCTTTTTGATAAAAAAGAAATAAAAAGGTGTAAAAGTGGATGCATATCCGTGAAACAAGTTTATTTTGTCTTGGTTTATTGATTAATCATGTTGACAAGGAAGGATTAAACAAGAGATAGGACACTTTAACATTAAACTTTCTCAATGAGTGACTCGAAATCTCTATCGGATAACTCTTGAAAAAATCTAGAACGAGTTTTGTGGTTCTGTTCAGTTTTTCGAACCTAGAAACAAACCAAAGACTGCATTTATAGATAGTATTGTAGTAAACCGTCACTCGTGACACTGATTTGTTGAAATGACACAACGTTATATAATCAATGTGGGTTTGACAGGTAAATCAGTTGGCATGAACCAATGCGTGTACTATACCACTTGAGGCGTTGTCCCCTAACCCCAAAATCAGATTAGTCTCGAACAAGTATGCACTCAACACCTCCTAACGTGTAACAAAGCTTTTTTTCGTATTTCACATTGGTCTTAAGTAAATCCTAGTTACCTAAAATGAACTGACAACACTAAAATCACCAACACGGGTGCTTGCATAACGACTATGAGCAAACCATGAACTCCCTAGGAGAGTTAGAAAGATATAATCGGAGAAACGTGAGAGAATGATACATTAAATCAAAGAACCATAATTGTAGCATTTTTTTCTGTATCGAAACAGAAGTGGTATGTAATATAGATACATTTCTTCCTTCTGCTTGCCTTCAATCCTCATGCCGATTTCAGATTCTGCCCATAAACAACAGTTAAGCAAGGATGGAAAAAAGAATCTAAACCCGAATCATGTGAGACTGATAATAGGATGGGTTTGCGGTTATGGGACAGGGGTATGATATTGGACAGGTATGAAACACTATTTTACAATCGCATAGGAGACTGTAAATACTAAAACTCGTCCCATACCCAACTCATTGGCATCAAGTAACAAGTGAACATGCATCTAAAGATATATAGATTAAATTTCAACTAACCCGCTTCTCTTCTTCTATCTTGGCCTTGATGAGGGAGTAGATTGCAACTCCAGCAATCGCGATGGATGTACCAATGGCCGTTTGCATTGAAATCTTGTTACCTGCACCAATTTGCTTTGTTGGTAAAACAGGCCAAACATTCGTTTTAACGCATAAATCGATGAAAACTCGAAAAGAAGGATTACCGAATATAATGATCGAGAAACCAATCACAAACACTCGTTTTAACACGTTGCCCACTGCGTGCGTAAGAGGTGCCACCCTTTCAAGCGTGTTGGTTGCAAGCTAACAAGACAAAAAGAAAAGTTAAAAGCGTTCATTGTATGATATATTTTAATTGTTTTTTTACTCAAACTATGTAACACAAAACGGAAAATATACAAGTTTGTGATGTGCGATACCTGGTTGTAGAGGTGATAGAACATTCCGACCCAAAACAGATCAGATATGAACTTAGTCAGGCCAACTTTAGCAATTGCATCACTGAATCCATGGTTTAGAAGTTGAGGTCCCTCCAACTGTCGAAAGACGAAGACGAGAAGACTTAAAAGTCATGTTATAACAGAATATTTGTAGTTAAGTATAAGATAAAGAATGGTATTCTGCTCACAATTATGGCAGGTGGGATACAGACAAAGAGAGCAATGATGGAAATGTAGGCATACAAGTTAGTACTATCCATACCCGTCTGCAAACGCGATCACATAAGTTATAAAACATGCCATAAGTTGTTAATCTTTCAATAAGGGGGAATCTACACTCCATTCTGTCTTTGACCATTTTCGTTAATTCTCATTTGATCACGTAAATTAGATTTGTAAATCAAAATGATGAGTGACGAAAATGGTCATAGCATAGAGGACAACCATTGCTTTCTTTGAGTAAATACTCCTGTAAGTGAAAGAGATATTGGAAATCATGGCGCTGATAAAGCCTAGCCAGTTGAATGACAGCTCGGTCAATGAGGCCATTGATACACCTGCACATTATTCAGACTTGATTTCAGCATTCGATAGAACAGATTATTTTTCTCAATGAAATCAAACTCAAGAACATATAGTCCCTTCAACCGGTGAAAGGTCGTTTAATTGAGTTCATAAATACTACGCATTGACCATATAAGGTACTCATCAACTAACGGTACTTTTCAAACTCAAATCAAGACAACCGTGACAGTAAATGTACAAACACAGAGGTTATCTTAGAAAATAACTAAAAATTTTCATGGTTTTGATTTTCTAAGGGTGTGTATCCCTTGACAAAGCTGTTGGATATTTTAGTGTAATTGGATTGACTGTTTGACCAATATCTTCATAATAAGACATCATATAGGTATGGTGGTGCGGAGTGCACGTAAAATTGCTATGGTAAAAATGTCTCAGAAAATTAATTTTTGGAAATAGAGGGACTAAATTTGGCAATTTGAAACCCTTGGTAATAACTGCCTAAAAGGCGATTAATGGGACTTTCATTCATTACGAATTCATATCTTGGTCAAAAATTTTCTCTGGTTCTTCTCTCAATCAAAACATACAGAAAATTCTCAATCTCTGATTGTATCCGATTGAATATTTCGATTGAACTGTCGAATTGATTCAATCTGAAAGCGATTACGTGCCTTCAGAGATTTCTATTATCCGGTTGTTTGTTAGTTATTACTGTAAATCCCCAACAAAAGCTAAATAAATTCAATATGACATGAAAATTGATAATCAAACATAACCCGTTGTAATAGAGAAAGGGCATACCAATAACAACAGGAGCCAAAGACAGCCATAAAGTAATGGGTATCGACTGTCCAAGAATAAACTGAGAAGCAGCAGCGTTAAAGAACGGTTCAAGGGCTGTTTACAAGAAAAAACGGGTCATTAGTCGTGAAACAAGTTTCAAACTTCTTTACAAATGTACATGAAGTTAGTTTACCTTTGACTGTGTGGGTGAATGAGACAGCAACAGCTGCAAACGATACATTACTGGTCACGTGGCCTAGAGCATGACATAAAGCGACAGGAATAAGAAGCTTCAGAAGGTTTGAGTCAATGGGCTACACAACAAAAATCACAATAAGTTACTTAACTACCTTTGACAGTAGACGTGCCAATTTCGACCAACTTTTGGTAAATTGGTCGATTTTGGGTTATATTCTTTCTCTAATGGGTCATTTTCAGACTTACAGCGCGTTTGGGTAGACCAACAGTCCAGCTACCAAGACAATAAACCACTCCAACAGCCAAATGAATGACCGACACGAAACTGCATATATGCAGAACACATTGTTAATTATATGCCCAAGTAACACAACACTATATTTGAAGTTAGAATGAGCAACAACTTACTAGGGATAAGGGAAGTAGTTGTAGATCTTCTTGTTGAGTATGTTGAAGATGACATTCAGAAAGTACCTTCAAAAACAAACAGCAATTATACCTCGATACATTAGCAGTATTCGAGCTCCAAGCCTCATATATAGTTTACAAAATAAAGGTGGTGCCATGATGTCTATGGTACACAACCCCTAGAAGTAGACACCAAGCACCAGACCTACTTATCACATCACATGGACCGTATAGGTCATACATAATAAAGGTCATACTTGCCAAACTGGTCATTCGATGGTCACCTCAATCATTTCTTTGTTAGTCGAACATCACACGGAACCTATAGTTTGGCCCGTATGACCACTTTTCACCTCTGTCATAAGGCCATGCCACGTCAGTGGTGTCTAGATTAGGGGTGTAAACAAGCCAAGCCGTTCGTGAGCTATTCGAGATTGGCTCATCAAAAACTCAACTCAAGCGAAGCTTAAACGAGCTCCGAGCCTGCTCAGGTGTCTAAACGATAAAATTATGACAAAAAATAATTAAATAATATGCATTGTATTATATAAAAGTTTCTAAAATAAATAATTAACAAATAACATAAGATACAGGTCCAAGCCAAGCTCTAGCCTAAGAAACTACTCAGGAGCCGAGCTCAAGACCAAGCTCTCTTAGACTTAAAAAGCCGAGCTCGAACTCAGCTTAGCTCGTTTACACCCATGCTAGTCTAGATAACGTAACTCCAATTCATGTATCAATGAAGCCACTTGCCAACCCAAACATCCACATAATAATAGCATATAAAAACTGATTCTAGGGCAAAATTCGTACGCACTATAACAAAATATAAAAACATCCACATAATAGCCTATAAAACCTATAACATATATAAAAAAAATATTATATAATCGTCTTCCACCTCGCGTACAGAAAGCCCACCGCTTTTACACTTTGCGCCTCGTTTTAGACCTCATCTCTTTTGTGAACTTACGCGCTTTTTAAAACCAACTTACCCCCCCCCCCCCCCCCCCCCGTGTCTTTACAATCTATCACAACTTCTTCTTCATCAATCCCAATTTACTTCCAACATATACTGATATACATTATACGTGCATACTACAAACGGATTGATGAATTGTTGTAAGTTGTAACATACCACATGAAGAAGAAAAATCCAGTAACCAGCCATGGATACTTGGCTAAAAACCCAACAGAAGCATCAGCAGCAGCAGCATCCCTACCAAATCAAATCAACCAATCAAAACTCAGTCAACGCAAGTCAAATTAAGTCAACATTATCTCAAATTCTCACCCAGTTGAATCACTAGCAGTTGCACCACATGTTTTTAAGCCATCACGTTTCACTGTCTTTGAAACCAATGGTACAGAAGAGGAATAATGAAGGTTTAGTAAGGTGGGTCGAAGCTGTCTTCCCCAAACAAGGTTGCCACCGGTGGTGTTGAGGGTCGCCCAGGGGCGGACTTATAGCATACGCAGGGGTGGCACCCGTTACTCCTCAACTTTCCTGGCGCAGTGCAATTTTTTTTATTTTTACGTTTTTTTTTTATAAAATGTTACCTCTGAAATAAATTTTACGCTACCCCTAGAATAACTGAGAAAAAAAACGGGGTAACAAAACCGACGAGTTGGCTGGTGGAACGTTGCATTGGGACTCCCAAGGTGGAACGTTGGGAAAGATAATAAAAGATTATTATCGGATTATTATCGGGCTTCATTAAAAGATGTAATTGTCCTCCTTCTTTTATGCAAGTTGTTGTGGAAAGATAATAAAAGATTGATTTGTTATTTGATTATAAAGATATTGGTGGGTTTGCAACTTATGAGAATATTTAAAAATAGAAGGCTTTCTAGAAGGTGGCGCCAACTTTTGATCTTCTCAAAAATATTAGGTGCCAGGTTTTTTAAAATGTGGATGTAATTGTCGATTGTTTTTTTTATCAAAAGTGGTCAACATGCAAAATTCTTATTACTTTATTCAAGGTTGGCTGCCCAAGGTTAAGGAGTGAGAGACAATTTTGTATGGGAATCTTGGAGATTTTAGTTTTTTTTTGAACGGCCCACAAATTGGAATCACTCACGGAACACTGGAGTATCATTGTGCCACCAGTGTTGCCACGCGATCATATTCCACCACCAAGTCACCAATTCAGGAGGAAACTCATAATTATGAGAAAAACCTGTTTGTGAGATTCGAACCCAGGACCTTATGGCTCTTAAGTCTTATCTCACCACCAAAATACCACTAGACTATAATGCCTTGCGTCTTGGAGATTTTAGTGGATCATGCTCCCAATATTCAAATAATTTACTCCTTGGTCGCTAAGTTATTCAAAGCAGGAATTGGGCCGAGTTTTTTTTTATTGAAGTTAGAAAGTTTGGGATGAATTAAGTGGGCGGAATTTAATTTAGTGATTGAATTCGGTTTGGGCTTAGCTGAATTAATCTTTGTGGTGGGCTGTGGATTAGATTTTAAAAGAGAAGATGGACCGGGTTTAATTTGTCTGGGTTGTGCTTCTTGTTTTGATCGGTCTAGTACAGTGGTCTAACAGGACTCCCTCCCTCTCCTTGGTCGCTGGTCCGAATCCTCTTCTCACACGCATCGTCCCTGAGAACCTAAGTCATTTCAACGTCACGTGGTGTATTTTTACAACAGGGCGGATTCGAACCTGAGCATCTCCCGGGCGGGAACTTCCAAATAGAGTAAACCCTCCTACATCCACCACTAGGGTGTGGCTTCATCGACATTCTTTTGTTCAACCTACTAGCTCAATTTCAAGCTTTCAAAATGCAAACAAGAGAAATTTATTAGTTACGTGCTTAACTTTATTTATTACCGTATTTTATTTTTGTTTCGTTAACATTATATGAAACAACGGTAAAAAAAATTTTTTGAACGTTACCCCTAGAAAATTTTTCTAGATCCGCCACTGGGGTCGCCGGAGATGAGACGGCGACGGTGGTGAGTTTTCCGACGGGTTTGGGGAGGCGGGGGACGGTGGATAGGAGTCTAGACTCCATGTTGAAGTGACAAGTGTGTAGTCATGTTTGGAGGTTATGTTATCCTGCATTGGATTACGTGTCGCTTTCGTCGTTGCGGGTGTGCTCGTATCATACCCAATCGATCCCGATACTGAAAATATGTGTTACGGTATAGTACTGGTATAGTGTCTTTATTTTAAGGTAAAATACTGACTCGAACAGATACCGACTCAAAAATACTGATACCGATTTTCGCCAAAACTTGGGTACCGAATTGGTCTCAAAAAGGGATCGGTATTGGTATTTTTGGTATTTTATTCAGAAATGCTCATCCCTAATTGTCGTATTAATACTAGTAGGATTCCCCGCGTGTTGTGACGAACAATCTGTCGGTATGGGATCGAGGAAATCAACACTTGATATAGCAATCGAAAGAGATATGCATATGAGGTTATCAACACTTGGCACTTATTTTATATTAATCAACAAACCATAAAAATAAATGGCGGTACTAGTACCACTGTTATTCGGTCCGAGTTGTTTTGATTTGTCATGGTGAAAAGCAAAGCAAATCAAAAAAAAAAAATAAGGTTATATGACGAGAAAATCAAATATTATTGGTAAGGAAAGAAAGTAATTAAAATTTTTTTTTCACTTTTTAACAAAGCCCTACATAACAACCAAGTCCAACATGTTAGTAGATTTGGGCCTAAGTGATAAAAAAACAAAATCCGAAAAAGAAGAGAAAAAAAAATGCATGAAATCTGGCTCACCCGGGACTTGATCTCACGCCAACCCATTAATGAGGCGCGGACTCTAGAGATTGTTGCGTTTTAGAATTTCAGATGTTGAATTTGCATCAAGGGTTGTTGCGTTGTATATGATTCATGTAATAGTAACCCATTAGCCGTTGAGATGTTACATGTATCAGAAATTAGAAGAAAAAAACGTGTCACGACCTTTGGAAGATTTTCAAGTTGCATAGAGTTCAAGATTGAGATTTATGTGTTATTTGCAAACAGATTGAATAATCCAACCATATAACTCAATTCTTTGGAAAGAATGGTCACGACCTCCGCGGTGGAAGCTTGCGATTTTCGTAGATAATTTGTTATGTGAATTAAGTCCGCCCTTCACCGATAGGAAAACATTTGGGTCTCGTGATTTTCGGCCCCCACCACTATTTTTTTCAAGTTTTGCCACTGGTTGGGTGGCGAGTCAGGTTGGACTTGGGTCACATTAGGTTTGGGTGATAAGTTGTTCGAATGAAAATGTGTTTGGTTTAGAACTTACGGATTTAAAAAAGGTGTCACTTTTGCTTTGGGTAAAAATTGGTTAAACGAAAATTAGGGTGGGTTAAATTGTATACTTTCATAAAAAAGAAAAAGAATTAAAAATGTTCACCCTGTATATTTAATTTTATAGCGACTAGTGGTAATGGATGTTGACCGTAGCGACATAGAACCTAACATATGAGACGATAATGATATTGAAAATACCGATACTGATTTTCGCCAAAACTTAGTACCGAATTAGTCTTGAAAAGAGTATTTTTGGTATTTTGTTCAGAAATGCTCATCACTAATTGTTGTATTAAAATTAGTAGGATTCCCCACGCATTATGACAGACAATCTGCCGGTATGGGTTCGAGGAAATCGACACTTGATATAGCAACCGAAATAGCTATTTGTATGAGGAAACGACTCGTATTATATCGATCACAAAAATAAAACACTATTATTCGTTCGGAGTTGTTTTGATTCGTCATGGTGAAAAGCAAAGCAAATCAAATCAATAAACATAAATAAGGTTATATGAGGAGAAAATTTAGTATTATTGTTAGGAAAAAGAGTAAGTAAAAATTTTACTCCCTCCGTCCCAATTTAAATGTCCTAGTTGAAAAAACACACATTTTAAGAAAATATTTTGTTTGTATGTGGTAAAATGACAATAATATCCTTAAAAGTGGTGATTGTGTTTTGTCTTTTATGGGCAAAACTGGAAATTACATTTCTATTTTTAGAAAGGGACATTTAATTTGGGACAAACAAAAAAGGAAAGTACGACATTTAAATTGGGACGGAGGGAGTATTTCACCTTTCAACAAAGCCCAATTTAACAACCAAGTTCAACATGTTATGGATTTGGGCCTAAGTAGTAGAGAACAAAATCCGAAAAGGAAGAGAAAAAAATTGCACGAAATCGAGCTCACCCAAGACTCGAACCCACGCCAACCCATTCGTGTCTAACCACTTTACAAGCTTTTTTTTTTCGTTTTATTATGCAATGGAAAATTATATATTATAAAAAATGGTTCGATGATAAAAAATATTGTCCTCACCCGGGTCTCAAACTTGCACTAGTCCCTTTATGGGGCACACATCTAAAAGTGCTATCAATGCTTATGTTGTTTTACTCTACATTAAATTGTATATATTATAACAACTACCTTGGGAAATATGAAAAAAAAAAAAAAAAAAAAAAAACCACCGCCTCTCTGAACAGTTAGATAAATGGGTTTACAGATTTGCTATAAACTAGTGTTTTAGTTACCCGCGCTTCGCTGCGGGAGCTTCTGTTTTGTTGCGGGTTTGGTGGATAGTAGAGATAACATTAACGTGACTGTTATTCTCGTGTGGGCTTGACAAAAATACTCGCTGCCCAGTAAGTTCCAGACCGGCCTTAAGATTACAACACTTTGGTTGCCTCTTGTTGCCGTTATTTGAAGTCCACAAATATGTGGCAAAAAAAAAAAGCAATTATAAGATTTTTTTTTTTTTTTTGAAAAGAAAACTTCAATAAAAACAACCCAAAGCGGTCCTTAAAGCAAGAATCCCCGGGCACCAAAACGAAATTACATCAAATCGAGAGGATATTTACACCAATTACTCCAAACTACATCTTTCCATCTAGATCTATTCCAAAATGTAATTCGGGAAAAAAATACATATTTATTGCCAAATGTAAATACAATATATAGTATTAGCCAAATTAATTGTTCATTTGTTCACATAAGATGGGGCAAACATTTGTCAAACATGGCGGCTGTGAACTCTCCTTTTTTTGTCAAATAGAGGCGTAGTATAGTGTCTCTTGTGTGCTGCGTAGGTTAGTGAAGGACACTATTAAAGTGTCCTTCAATTAATATTATAGAGAATAGTATTTCTAAATTCATAAAATCTAATAACTTTGTTAACATTAATTGTTAATTTACATATTTTATAGCGTATGATAATTGTAAAATGATCAAACCTTTGCAAAATCGATTGTATCCTTACCGTTATGTGGTTTCCTATAAAAATGCTTCACATAATCCGAATACAACACATTCTTATACAAAGGCTTCTCTCCTCTAGCGATCACTTGTGGCAACGGTCCGATGACATCTTTTGGTCTCGGGTTCACAAATATTGGGACCGAAACTCGGTTCTCATGCCCGTTAGCAACCACATGATGTTCGATGCTCTTGTATCGACCGTTGCTCATTATTTGTAGTGCATCTCCAATGTTAATTGTCAATGAACCTTTGATAGGTGGGACATGGACCCATTTGTCACTATTGAGTTTTCGAACATAAAGCCCTCCTGTTTCGTCTTGAAGGAGGATGGTTAGGGTTGACACGTCCGAGTGGCTTCCAACACCGACGGTGAGCTCGGGGTTTGGACATATTGGGTAGTAGTTTAGGTTCATACGTCTTGAACCCATGAGAAATGGTTCGTTGGTTTCATCAAGTTTAGGTATGTCAAGTCTTGTGATTAGCACTTGTAATAATGTTTTGATTAGTGGTTCGGACTCTTTCATGTATTCAAGAAGTTGATCCCTACAACACAAACAAGAAAATGGTTAACATATTTAGTGTCATGTTTAACTTTTAACTTGTTGAGGAGTTGCCATATTTAGTATCTATATCTATATATTTATTATAATGCAAAATAAAAGACACAAAATATGTAAAAGTCGGCACCAATTAAACTAATTAAACCATCTAGCTCGACACAAGTCAACTGGTTTGACCGTTTTGACCAGTTTGCGATTCATTTAACGGTTTGGTCTGGTTTGGAACTTAGAACCAGCCATGCCAAGGGAACCGACCATTTAACCTTTATTTATTTAATACATACATTTTCATTTTTTACTATGTAGCTATGTATAGAGTAAAGATCAAATACGTTTAACCTACTAACCATGAGAAGTGAGGGGGGAAATTTTTTTTTTCTTTTTTTTTTCATCTGCTTAAACATGCTTTATAGATAAATAATACAAAAAAAAATAAAAATTAAACGTAATTACATCATTAGAGTAATTACAGTAGTTTACACTTGAGTAATTACATACTTACTCTATAATAGTAATTACTCTACACCAAAAAAAATGTTTTTTTTAGATTTCAGTACTAAACTACATGTTTAACAATATGGAAAAAAAATTCAAAAAAAAAAATATGCTCCTTCATTTCTCCCGTTAAGGGTTATTTGTAGGATAAAAACCATTTGTACAAGAACCCTCCTCTATATATTACTATCATGAATCATCTTTTTCGTTTTAAAAACCAAGGTTTTCAGAACCGGACCGACATCGAACCGGACCCCCGGCCGGTTCACCGGTTCGACCGGTCTGACCGGTCCAACGAACCGGCCCAAAAACAAAAAAAACAAAAAACCCGGTCCGGCCGGCCGGGTCGCCGGTTCACAGCCGGCTCGTTGCATTTCCGGTCCACCTACCTAACCCGGACCGCTCGGTGGTCCGGAGCTCGGTCCGACTGGCCGGTCCGGTCCGGGTTTCAAAACCTTGTTAAAAACTTTAATCCGAACTAATGTTTTTGAAAAAATGAAAAATCAATTCAAACAGTCAAACCGGATGGTATGGCCAACCCGTCCAAACCTGAGGTTTGTCGTTATACATAGCCGTAGTTTAGCGGTTTAGTCTAGAATTTTCACGAATTTTCATCAGGACCGGCAAAGCCCAACCGTAAACACCCCTGAACAATATGAATGCAACTATGCAAGATGAATTGAACCACAAAAAATTGGCTTTACAAGACCTCTTTTGAACACACAAATCAAAACAAAAAAAATAAACATAAGATTTACCTACATACGGATGGCCAAAAGGCAGAGGCTTCATCATCTGAAACATAAAAACAACTAAGATAATCTTTCCACTCAAACACTTTATCAACTTCAGGAATAAAGCTAGTAACAAGCCGAACATTTTTCGTAGGACTATTCTTAAACAAATACTTCTTTTTCTCGTCAGCCGGTAGAGAAAAGAACCTTTTCGCCGCATCCTTCACATCATCAAGAACCTTAACGGGTACCCCATGATTAACAACTTGAAAAAATCCCCAATTTTCAGCTGCATCACATATTTGTTTCATTACCTTAGGATCTTTCGAATCCAACATATCAATAACCGGGATTGACTCATGGTGCACCACCTTGCTCATATCAAGCCGTTTTCGTGTGGTTGAACGAATAAATCCGGTAATGTTTTTAGCATAAGTTCGGATAGACCCTTCACACCGTGACCATCATCGACCACAAATGTTTTGAGCTTATTGGTATCAATAAACGAATCCATAGGTGATATGACAACAAACTTAGTTTATAAATATAAAGATTAGAAATGTGAAGTTATAGCTTGGTGCATGACATATGAAGGAGTAGGATATATTTATAGATGGGTAAATGATACTTTTAAAGGATACTTTTCTAAACAATAAAAACAAATAATTTAACCAAAAGATGATATTAAAAGTAACAACAACTACAACATACAAATAAAGTATGATATCAAGGAACGTAGGTACATGGGTTGTATCCCAATCACCATACATATATTACAATGTATGTGTTTTTATGACTTCAAGGAACGTGAATCTAATTTTTAAATGTTAAATAGGTTTTTTATTTATAAATTTAGATAACCATGAACTTATTGCTTTTTGGAGCATTAAAGGGTCTAGGATTCCAATATTGGGATTTTACATGGGAACAAAACTGAATCAACAATAAATATATATACCTATATATATAACATGTATAGGTTCAACCTTTTAACCATTTTCACTAGTAAACATGTTCAAACTTTAGCATTAATATCGAGTACATGTGGTTCAAAAGTAGAGCGAAAAGATATAACTTGGAATGGGTGCGTTTTGATGTGATGGGCTAAGGAGTTACGATGCAGTAGTAACATGATGAATATTGGGCGTGGTGTATTGTGTTAGTGTCTTACTTGTACATTACATGTATATACATTGGGTGATTTATGGTTATATTATCTCTCATCATGTTTATTACAATTACTCCTTAACATTCATATTTCATATAGCTATAGTAATTAACCGGTGACTCAAAGGTTGTTCCATATATGATTTGGTGTTGATTTATGTGGCCTATTATTTCATATAGCTCTAGTAATTAACCGGTGACTCTTTAGAGCACTGTTATTTCGTCCCCTATAATTTTGTGAAAGAAAACCCTATAATTTTTTATGGGGTTGGAAGTGGTTGTGAGTGAAGAAAAATGGGGAATCTACTGTTTATTGGTATATTTATGATTATTTGGGAATCTTTTGGGGAAAACAGAAAACTGTATTTATTTTTTAATATTTGTTGAAAGTGGTTGTGAGTGGAGGAGAGAGAAGCTGCAATGATTTTTAATGTAATATGTGGTTGTGATTAGTTGTGAGGGAATAAGGATGGGGAAGCTACTGTTAGTGGAGGAGAGAGAAGCTGCAATGATTTTTAAGTTAGGGTGAAGATTTGGCGATACGTAAAGATTTCTTCTCACATGCTGTGTCTAAGATTTTATTTTTAGGTAAGGTTGGAGGAGATGTTGAAAATTGTTAGGCCATTTAGGCTTATTTTTTTTTAAGGAGGTTACATACACATGTTGCGTTTGGATTTTGATCTCTTTATATGTTTGTTGTAGTTTAAGTTACTAAATTCTTACAAATAATTAGTATTTATTTTTTTACAAAAATATCAACTCACACACATTCAATTCATATTACGGTTTTAGTGAGACTGAGAGAAACAAACTTACATAGTTAAGTTTTTTTTTTTAATTTTTTTGATGATTCATATGTTATTATTGAAGTTTTACTTTTTACATACAAACTAGTTTCTTACCCGCGTCGCGCGTTGCGGCGACGACCTAGTTTCATTATACGCATTACGATGATAAAATTAATGTGATTTTGTTATACGACATATACAACAAAACCTCAATATGGTTCTGATTTGTTAAGGCATTGCACGCGTTTAGTGCCACACCCTGTGCTTCACCAAAGAGCCTTACACATCAAAGTAAGAAACCACGTTTGTATTTTATATGCTAAAAGATGAGTACTTTTCATATGCTGCATGCACAAATTCTTTAAATGTTAGCACGGATTATTTAAAATCTAACAATATACAAATTACCGATATGATGCTAGAGTACTTGTTCAGAGGAGAGAGTTTGGCCCAGTGAGATACAATTAAGGATATGAAAGGTTTATTGAAAACCCGACCCTTCATCCGTCCGAGGGCACGGCAATAAAAAACCGGTAAAACCCGACCGTACACCTACTCATATTAGTTGTCGTTTTTTGAATTGAATTTTA
Organism: Ambrosia x helenae; assembly: GCA_030844895.1. NCBI lineage: Eukaryota > Viridiplantae > Streptophyta > Magnoliopsida > Asterales > Asteraceae > Ambrosia > Ambrosia x helenae. Next base: position 158,136 of record JAUTDX010000235.1, read on the forward strand.
GGCTGTTGTGCAAGATATTTATCACGGTTGATAATGAAAGGTTTTTAAAAATTTTTGGCGTAGGATGTAATTGCAACCAAGTTGCTTCCTTTTATGGTAAAGTGGCTATTGTCCTTTTTCTTGATTATTTTACGTGTAGAAACTAAAAACGCAATGTTTATTTGAGGGGACATCCGGACATGTGGCCCTCATAAGAGATTTTTAAGACTACACTGAGTGGAGGGGGAAAGAGGGGGTGAAGCATCATGTGATACTTGTAGGATCTATGTGGGGGGATTGTGCGGAGTGACATATGAAATTTCTTTTTTTTTTTTATAAAAAACTTTAATATATTAATAAACATAATAATAATAATAAAAATTTAAACCGAAAATTTAATTAATTAATAAAATAATATTTATTAAAAAAATAAAACATTAAACACTAAAACCTTAAACATTACAAATAATACCTTAAAAATAAAACATAATATTAAACATTACACATTATTAAAACACTAAAACCCTAAACATTAAACAAAATAAAAACGCATCATCGACCAGGACAAAAGATTGGTGATGTGGAAGTCGTTGTCGTAGCGTTAACGATAAGCGTCGTGTGTGAGTTGAATTGTCATCTGTTCGTTAACGCCAGGGTGCGCCTGCATCGTCACTTCATAGACTGTATACCATCTCCTACGGATATTTTTATGGCAGACCACTTACTGGATATCTGATCGACGTTACGGTTGTTCGTTTGGCTAATTAGGTTGTACTCGTCCAATACATTGTGCCAAAAGTCCTCCCTGTTGTTTGGCGGGTTCTCCGTTGTGTTGATCCACGCTGTCACCAAATAGAATTGATCCTGATTAGTCCACCCTGCCATGCTTTTGGTTTGTATTTGGGTTGGTGTTTGGGTTTGTGATTTGTGTTTGTGTTGTGTATGTATACATATACATATATGTTTAAAAAAACATAAAAATCAAGTCCCACCCCCAACGGTCAAATTTTTAAAATTTTTTTTTTCAACGGTCAAAAATTAAATGGGCCAATAAAAACCCCACACGTGGCTTCCCCCCTCCCCTCACGTCCGGCCTTCCCTCCCCGCCCCTGTGGGGCGGTGTTCCCGCCGGTGAATCCTTCCCGCCCCACTCCGTGTCGTCTAATAATGTTATTTGAAGCACTTTAGAACTTGAACGTGCCAAAAAGCCAGTTCCGTATATTTACAGAACATACCATATTATGCAAATGTTGGTGGACACATTAATAGATTTTTTTGTTCTTTTTTTCTTTTATGATATAGCTACACATGAAGTATATTTATTCAGTTTATCGTTTGTTGTTTATATTTTAAGTTCAATAAAATAGGTGTTCCTCGCCATACATTTCCTGTCAGTTGTGTCAAGTTTCAACATACCCATCATTCATTCACTCTACCAAATATTACATTTTATTCATCTATGGTTCTATCCTAACAGATGCAACCCATTTGATAAAACTGTAAGGGACATTTATTGAACTAACATTTATCCCCACCGCCACACATCATCCATCATACACAGAAGAAAAAACCATCTTTATACATAGATCTGAGCCACGACGTCCGATCACAGTCGTACACCATCACCATCTTTGTCCTCTCTCTTTCTCACACACAATCGTGAACCACCGCAACAAAGCCAGTAAAACCTGAAAATAAATAAGTAATAACCAATGCACATTTTAAAATACCATATAATAATATATACATTTACTAGGTTTGTGCAACTTTTTTTGTACTTCAACGTATGAACACTTAATGCATTGGTGGAGTGGTGGCACATGATTCCTGATTTTAAGAAGAAAGAAGCAGAGAAAGATGAAAAGAAGCATAATATAAACACGCGGCGGAAAACAACAAATATGAAGGGCGAAACAATAAATATTACCGATATAGACGGAGACCATCAAACCAATCGACTGTCAAATCTACACATCATCATCGTCGGCATAAAATAAAGACACTCTTATACGACTTAGAGCCGGTACGGTTTGCAACAAAAGTTGCCATACCAGGTAGCAGGCAATCGTCATCGTCGACCGGCTAGAGAGACAAAGAAACCGACAGGAAAACCCACAACAAATGTCAACAATTGTAACCGGTAAACAAATGTAAATAGAAGGAAAGCCGCCCCAGTGAGCTGATGTGCGGCCGCCACCGCCGTCGGCGTTGCCTGAGACAACAGTTGGCGAAACCAAACAGTTGGACTAGGGGTGGCAAAATGGATAGATTGGGTTGGTTAGGTTGTTGGGTCAGGATGGGTTTGAGTTAGGATGGGTTTGGGTCAAGATGGGTAAAATAAAAAAATGGGTTAGGATGGGTTGGGTTAGGATGGGTTTGGGTCTGGATGGTTTGGATTAGGATAGGTTCACATCAAAATAGATTAAATTTTTTTTTAAATTAAAATAACAATAAAAATTAAAAATTTTTAAAAAAGTAAAAATAAACGTAAAAATAAAATTTTAAGGGATCCGAAATATTTCATTACGAACCGGGCCGGTTAACAACCCGGACTGTTTCGACCCGATCGTGCTCGTTATCGGACCGTTTTGACTTGACCTGGCCCGTTAATGACCAGAACCGTTTCAAACCGGTTGTCCGTTAGCGACACGAACCGTTTCTACCTGAACGGATCCTTTAGCGACCAGGACCGTTTCGACCCGGACGGGCCAGTTAGCGACCGGAATCGTTTCGACCCGGTCAGACCCGTTTGCGATCCAGACCGTTTCGACTTGATCGGGCTCGTCAACGACGGGGTCCGTTAGCGACCCGGAACATTTCAAACCGGCTGGGCCGGGTAACGACCCGGACTGTTTCGACCCGACTGGGCCCGGTAACGACCCAGGCCGTTTCAACCTGACCCGTACCGTTTCGACCCGACCGGGCCCGGTAACGACCCAGACCATTTCAACCTGATCCGTCCTGTAGCGACCCAGACTGTTTTGACCCAGCCGAGCCTGGTAGCGACCCGAACCGTTTTGACCCGATCGGGCCCGGTAACGACCCAGACCGTTTCAACCTGACTCGTCGTGTAGTGACCAGGACCGTTTCACCCGACCGGGCCCGGTACTAACCCGACCGTGGAGACCAAGCATGGTAACGACCCAGACCATTTCAACCTGACCCGTCGCGTAGCGACCCGGACTGTTTTGACCCAGCCGTGCCCGGTAGCGACACAGACCATTTTGACCCGATCGCGCCCGGTAACGACGCAGACCGTTTCAACCTGACTCGTCCCGTAGTGACCCGGACCGTTTTGACCCGACCGGGCCCGGTAGCGACCCGGACCGTTTCAACCTGACCCGTCCCGTAGCGACTCGGACTGTTTTGACCCGACCGGACCCGGTAACGACCAGACCGTTTCGACCCGACCGGGCCCGTCAACAACCAGAACATTTCGACCTGAACGGGTCGGTCATCAACGCAGACCATTTCGACTCGTTCAAGCCCGCTAACGACTCGAACCGTTTTGATGAGATCAGTCTCGTTAATGACCCTTGTTGTTTCGACCTGGTCGTCTGTTAACGACCCGAACGGTTTCGAACCGACCGGGGTTATCAACAAATGCAAAAGATATAATATTTTGTTTTTAATGACATTTTTCCATGAGGGATCAACGCTTTTGGTGTTGGGTGAGTTTTAATTTAGATTTATATATGGTTATCTAAAAATACTCATCCTGGCCCATTTGTTTTTTTTTGCCATACCCATCTTGACCTACTTACTTATTTCCTACAATTAAAATTACCCATGCTAACCCCCTTGAAAATTATAATAAACTCATTTCAACCCACAAGGTCAAATTTTAAATCCAAAATAACCCAAACTCAACTATATAGGTTAAAGTTGTCAGGTCTAAGTTGGACCATATCATTCTCTCGTTAGATATCAGTTTGGTTACAGCCACATATGAATTTGTTGATATTGTCCATAAAAGTTTCAAGGTTAAAGAGATATAGCATGAGAGAGAGAGAGAAAGGTGAAAAACGATAATGAGAGAGAAAAGACAACAATTTAATATGTATAATTGAAAACTTGAGATGAACAGTTCATGTCATTTCCGTTAATAACTTATTTGCTAGGGGTACATTTGTCATTTAGTCATCTTAGTACGTGTCACTATATGTGACTTCTTCTTGCCATTCATCTCACTATTTCCTCACTCTCTCTTTCTCAGTCTTCAAAGTGCTCTCTCTCTCTCTCTCTTGAAGCACTCTCATCTTTCTCCTTTCTCTCTTTAACATCAAATTTCTTGGTGATTTACTTCGGAGTTTTTCCACCGTCGGTCGTTTCCGAGAGAGAGAAATAGAAAGAGGGTTGTTGGCGTCTTGCCGTCAACGGCGGCGGTGGGTTGTTTTTGCTGGTTTTATTGAGTCCTTGAAAATTCAATGAAGCTGAGATTACTCTCATCTGATATGTTACTGATTTATTTTTAATGCTTTCTATTTGTTACGGAGTTCATGATCGGTGTAAAACCGAATGGTTTTGAGGCCGATTCTCGCATGCTCTCAATCATCGAACCGTCTACCTACCCGAAAATGATGTTGGTTTGCTACTCGGTATGGCAACTCCTGTTGCAACCGTAGGGCCACTGAGCGGTCTGTTGGTGACGATGATGAGGATTTGTGTTCGTGGCCCTCTCTGCCTTTTCAACGACGATGATGATCTTTTCAGATCTGAGTCGATTAGTATTTTTTTTGCTTTTTCAACGATGATGATGATGATCTTTTCAGATCTGAGTCGATTAGTATTTGATTATTTGTTTTTTTTTTCATTTTGTGAGATTGATGTGTTGGTTGTGTTGTTGGCCGATATTTTCGTCATCATGATGGCTGTGATTGGAATGGTTGTTAGATTAGCTGTGATTTGGAAGGTTTTTGTAAAAAGGTTTTTTGGTGGAATTAGTTTGGGATTGATCGTTGGGAGTGTGGGTTTGTATGCTGATTAAATGGAGTGTTGATAAGGGTGAATCGGTATTACATGTATTTAATTATTTACTATTTAGCATATAAAAGGTTGAGTTAAGAAAAACATGAATTTTTTGCTTTACTCAAGAGTCGGTGATCGAAATGTATAATTAGAAACATCATATCTCAAATGGGTTGTAAAAAGCTAAGCAAAGAAAGCCCTTGAGCTGTTTAGACTGTATCATAAGCATCTGAATTAGGCAAATGGGTTGTAAATTAACATTTGATATTATATTTCAGTTTGCATACGTCTTTTTTTATGACTACGAAATAAGTTTATATAATTCATATTTACACTGGTTCTACAGTTGCCTTTTCATTTCAAGTGATTCATAAATTCAAACATGATATTTTTGAGAATTAATGTAGGTCTTGGTTTTTCATAGATCTTTCAAGCACTCAAATTGTTGAACTATAACATTATAACTATAACAAATCCCATTGAGTGTTTGCTTTTACAGGTCTTCAAGCACTCACACTCATATTGCTGCAACAATACACCTAAACGAAGATATCATGGTTTGAGGAATTCTAGAAATTTAGAGTATACCTATCGAATTTTGTATGTGTAGCGAACCGAAATGATACCGGCCGAATCACCATTACATCACGCGAAATAGAACGTTTTTTGTTTCATGTTGCGCAGCGCGGGCTTTGGTTTTCTTTAATGTTGTCTTCTCATGACCTAGGGACTGAATTGGTACACTCAGTTTAGATTAGTTATCATGCCAAGTTTTCTGTTGAGTTTTCCGCGCTTCACTGTTGAGTTTTCCGCGGCGAAGCGCGGGGAATCCTCCTAGTTTCTTAAAATCAGGAATCATGTGCCACCACTCCACCAATGCATTAAGTGTTTGTATGTTGAAGTACAAAAAAAGTTGCACAAAACACTTACTAAATATATATATATATATAGTGGAAGTATATAGGAAAAACTCTTCAAAATGGAAAAACTCCAAGAAACCCATCTCTCGGTCCATGTTGTGCCACATCACCCTTTACACTATAATATTTTATAATATTCAAAAGGGCAATATAGACAATTCCACTATCCCTCTTCTCTCTCTACCTATAAATATTGTTTTCCCTCTTCTCTCTCTTCATTTTTTTTAAAATTCAAATCCTGAATTTTTTTCTCTGCTATCTCTTTACCCTGCTCTCTCTCTAGAACCACAACCACAACCACCACCATAGAGCATCGAATAAACAGAAACTCTCCTCTCTCTACCATCCCCTCTGTCTACTCTGTTCGTGCCTCTCCCTTTTTTTTTCTTTTTCTTGTTCTTTGAATTTACAAGTCAAAGATGGCAACCATGAGAATATATAAGATGGAAAGAGTGTGTATATGAAAGATGACCAGTCAAGATTTTTAAAGATTTGTGCTTCTAATGAGGAGACCGGAGAAGACCACGGATTTCAAGCTTTCAAGAACTTTTAGTGACTTTTTTTTTCTTTTTTTTTTTTCTTAAGATTTATGTCAGATTAAAGAAGATAACTTTGTTTCCATTCACTTTTATTATTATTATTAGTATGATTTTCGTTGTTTTGCTTTTTTTAAGCTCTTATGTTTTATTTTTTAGAATAATAATAATAATAGTTTTGGTTAGAATAATAATAATAAGAACAAGTTGTTTCGTTTTGAGTTGTGCGTCTTGTGTTACGTTTTGATTTTGTTAGGTTTTGTTAGAATATTAATAATAACAGTTTTGGGGATAGTTTTTGGTCGCATACCAAGTGTTCGATCAAATGCTTGAATGATAAAAAAACTTATGTTAACCTTTTTTATTTTTTTTATTATTATTATTTTGTTTATGTTAGATTTTTATTCGATTGGGGACATGAGGTTGATAGATTACATGTGATTGATGAATAAATTTATAGTCTTTTTATGTTAGTATATGTTAACACATGTTAGTGATGCCCCATTATGTGTTTGAGGATCCCAAACTAACATGTGTATCTGTTTCAGTGTTGGTTTTCACGAGTAGGCTATTGGAAGAAGGCGGCGTTGGTGATGTGGCTGTGGTAAGTGATGTTTTTTTTTTCTAAAGATTATAAATTTTTAATCTTTTGGTGAATAGGGTGTTTAAATAATTTTTGTATTCTATTTAATAAATTTTTGGCAAGTGAAATTGCTATGAACTCGTATAGGGTACATGTCTATTTTTTGCGGTCCGAGTCTTGTATGTTCACACACGTTAGTGATGCTAACACATGCTAGTATTACCCAACTAACAGTTGTTAGGGTCCATATGACATACGTTATTTTTAGTAAAACATATGTTTTAGGATATGCTAACACATGCTATTGATATCTTTTATTATATTATATATTTCATGAATATGAGGATAATTTTTTGGTATATGGATTTGGATCGGTTATGATTTGATTTTTTAAATTTATTATTGTTGGATTTCAAACCCTATTAATCGTATTTGAGTAAATGTATTAACATAGTTGTAAAATTGAGTATGACACACTTGGCACTGCAGATTTTTGGTGTTGTTTATACACATGTTAGTGATGCTAACACATGCTAGTACATGCCTAACTAACAGGTGTTAGGGTTCATATGACATACGTTAGTATATGCCCAACTAACACGTGTTAGGGTTCATATGACATACGTTATTTCAGTAAGACATATGTTTTCAAAATACACTACACATGTCAATGACATGTCTCATTATGTGTTTTGGAGAGCCCAACTAACACGTGTTATCTTTTTTGTAGGTGAAGAGATGTTTTGTGTTAAAGATGAAGATGGGTATGAAGAACGAAGCATAGCTAGATCTTTTGAATGTTGTCATGATAGTTTTTTTTGTCATTCACAAATAATTATGTTTGTATTAAACGTTTTTAATACGTTTTTAGTGTTGATTGTATTGATCGTTTTTATAATTTCTTAAATAAATATACGTCTTAAGTGTATAATAAGAAAAGTGTGATCCATGGCTTGTTAAGAGTATATGCATGTTAACACATGTTAGCAATGTCTTACACAAGGTCAGAATTTTGTATCACAGTACTAACATACGTTAATATTCATGCTGGAAAAAGTGACATAAAGTAGGAGAGAGGTGACTTGACAAGTGTCAAATCAACCTTTTCAAACCTAGGATTCAGAAAATTAAAGTGGCCCACTTGCTTATTTAAGATTACCATATTGCCCTTAATCCTATTTTATATTAGAGTGGCCCACTTACTTTTAAATATTATATAGAAATTAATTATGGACCATTGATCAAACTTGATCAATGGTCACCATAGGGTTTGCAAGGTTTTTTCATTTTATAGGGTTTCCATATTATCCATTCCTTTGCGAGCTCAAAAAATAAACAAATCTAATATGAAGTGATAAAATGTCACATTTCAACTGATGGCAGAATACATTGAGGTGAGACTTGTAATAGATTGTTCAAAGACATCATAACACTAAATTGCAATAATAATTAAAATTTAAAATTTTATTTCATTGCTAAGATTCAACAAAAGTATAAATTGTTCAAAGAGAAAGTACAACAAGCATAATCATAAATAAAAGATAGATTGATTCGTTCATTTCTAAGTTCGAATCTTAAATGATATTTTCTCGTCTCAATTCATCAAGCATTTCCCGCAACATGTATAAAATATCCTTTGACACAAATTATGTCGGTGAGCATACATAATAGTTTGATCGCATACATAGCATAATGATTGAATAAACTCAAATCTACATGTCATTATATACTAAATTATGGAACATATTAGCATGCATTGACTAAAAATCAAACCAGAGATTCCACTGGCGTAATCTAACACCGAAGTGAAAGACCGTAAAGTATCCTTATCTCTGAAGCAAATAAGGCGTGACTAAACGAATAAGTTAACAATGACTCACAAATAAAAATAGGGCGGTGTGCTACTCCTATAGTGCTATACATGTTAAGGTAGGTTTACAAAGTTAATGATAGATAGCTAAGCATAAGAATATTCTAGCACTAGCTTTTATCCCGGAGCGTCCCGGGGTTGAAAAATATAACAATTCTAATAATACTAATACTAATAGTAATAATTATTACTCTTGTAATTAAATAAATAAAAAATAACCTTGCTATAAGGTGACACCATGTGTTGCAGTGTTGCGCGATTCTTTCTCCTAGCTTCTCTTGATGAAGTATACCTATGCATCTTTAGAAGAGTAAAATTCCAATGAAAGCATGGCGATTGGACTGAATTTCAACATCGTAGATAAGAACATGGTTTAAAAGAAAAAAACATGATTAATGAATAACCTGAACACTTTGTGTTTTTTTTCCTGTATGAACGAAACCCCATAAAAAATAGTCGTTTTTTCTACGATTTTTATATAGCACTATGGTACTCGTTAGAAAGATGATAAAACGCTCGTTAATTTGGTGTAATTTTTTTCTTTAGAAAATCTCGTATATAAAATATATTAACGTTTAAAAATTATGGCAGAAAACAAAGAGAAAAAAATTTAAATTTGTTTTTTAAATTCTTTTTTTCAAAAATAACTCAATTTAATTTTAGTAGATTAGGTTTTATATTATTGTTTGTTTTTTTTTAATTTGCCACATGGCATGACACATGACACACTTAAAGGGGAGAATGTCTCATTGAATGTCATGTCATTAAAATTGCTTTCTTTTATTATATATATAGATGAATCATACAAGTAACATAACAAGTGTAACATCGTGTTTCTTTATATAAATTAAATATTCATAATTATATACTAAAAATTATTAAACGAGTAATTAGCCGATAATATGACCATCAGAAATATGAGGTATATAAACAGTCATAGGAACCGCCTGATTATAACACTAAGACTATCATTAATGCGCCCTTAAATAGCAGCCCTTAAGTACGTGGAAGAAAGCAAAAAACTCAGGCACATTAAATTCCATCCAAAATTCTTAAATCCTTCACATATGTCTGAAGGTAAGGACATCTAGTATCTTGGTTATTGTGCATTGAAATCAATTAAATATTCAATTAACCTTATATTCTTTAGAATATCTCCCATTAAATTCTACTACCAAATGTATCCCATTAAATAAACTTCATAAATGTTTATCTACCAAACATTCACCATCCGATTGGTTAAATTCTCATTTCATTTAATTACTCCACCAACATAGTTTATTTAATTGATAATATTATTTAAAGGAACTTCATGCTGTGTTTTTTAATCATACAAGAAAAGGCATAATATTTCATCACATTAGAAAAATGAATCCAAACCAAAACCAAAACCTAAATTTTACCCAGATGCTCACACAAGGTACTGTAGATGAAAACTCAAACCTACCACTTCCAAACTTTGGGTTTCCACAACCGAATACCGGTTTTCAACAGGTCCAACAACTTCCTGGAGGGTTTCAACAAGCTTCACAACAACAAATGATATTTCAACAATATCAACAACAAATGATGTTCCAACAGTTTCAACAACAAATGCAGCTACAACACCGCCAACAACACCAGAGTCCTGCTATTTCAAGCACTGAAACATCATCAGTGGAGCCTCTAATCTTTGGTGAGGCTACTCCATCTACCCAAAAGAAAATAACAAAAAAACAAAAAAAAAACACAAAAAATGTGGAATCATCTTCTGAATTGAGACGCATCAAGTGGACCTTGGAAGAAGAGATTGTGCTTGCCAAGGCTTACGTACACATTTCTGAAGACCCGATCTTCGCAAACAACCAATTATTGGGTATATTTTGGAGTCGAGTTTTAGAAGTTTTTCAGAAAAGCCCACAAGTTTCTCAAGAAAGAACCAGCCAAAACTTGAGGTCGCATTAGCACATGTTGAAAACTAAGGTGAATAGGTTCAACGACTTGTACTTACGCAACAAAAATAATCCAAAGAGTGGTATGTCAGATGACATGTTGTTCTGGGCGGTTCGAGAGGAATATGTTGCTGATACTAAGAATAACCCCACCAAGCAGCAATTTCAATATGAACATGTTTGGAGGGTTGTTAAGGATCATAAAAAATGGTCTGGACCAACCAAGGTGTATGGTGTTCAACAAACCAAACGCTCAAAGACAACGAGCACTAGTGAATACACCTCATGTGGTACTCATTCGGAAGCTAATTCCACGAATGATTATGGAATCTCGCTAGATGATGATGTCCATGTGTATGATGATGAAGATGACGTCCATGTTGAGGTTGAACTGACACAAAGACCAATTGGGAGGGACAAAGCAAAGGAAAGGGCTAGGGTTAAGGGGAAAGACAAGAAAGGGCCTTCCTATCAAGAAAAGAAAGAAGAACTACTTGATCGGTTAAACGAAACATTGTCTCTTAAGCAACAAGTGATTCGTGATTGGAAAGTTCATATGAACAACTAAATGGAAATTAAGGAGAAAAAAATACTCTACATCCCGACTACTCATATGGACCCGGCTCAAAAATCCCTACATGATGCAGAGTGTGATAGGATTAAGACGAAGTATAACATGGAGTAATCTTAGTAGGTTTGTGGTAGTTTTATTAATTTCACTAGTTTGTACCCTCTAGTTTTTATTAAACTTTTTATAATGTAATTTCTATCTTTATTAATGTTTAGGTAACTTTTAATTTAATATAGTTGTATCTTTTACAAGGTTTAGCTAGTTTCATTAACTTCATTGCATTTAATTACTCCAACTATACATTCATTAAGTTCGTAACTTTTTATTTGTTGGCATGCACTTGAAGTATTCATTAAATTCTCATTTTACTCCACCAACTTAACTCATTTAATCTTGTCCACCAACTCAAGAAAGCTATTAAATACCCATTGAGAACATAACATTTCATTCATACAAAATGAGTGCACCAAATCCGTTTGTAGATCTTGGAAGTAAAGAACTTGAAGAAATAATGTCTGATTACATTGAAATTGTAGCTCAACAATTTTTGGAGCTTGACACTGATGAAGCCAGTGGTTCTTCCCGAAAAAAGGCGAAACGCAAGTACATTGAAAGGTTTCGTGAAGATGGTGATAATCGTATGTGGAACGATTATTTTGCTCCTAATCCTGTGTTCCCCGAGCATTTCTTTAGACGGCGATTTCGGATGAGCATTCGTCTATTTAACCGAATTATTCAGAGGTTAACAGAACATAATATTTGGTTTTCGCAGAGATTTGACGCAATAGGTAGAAAAGGCCTTTCACCTCAACAAAATGCACAGCAGCTATTCGTCAGTTGGCATATGGGGTAGCGGCTGACGAAGTTGATGAATACATACGCATTGGTGAGTCTACTGCTATCATTTATTTACAAAAGTTTTGCAGTTCTATTGTTGAAATTTTTGGTGAAGAATACCTTAGAAGACCAAATGAATATGACATCCAGCGATTACTTGAGCAGCATTTAAATGTACACGGTTTCCCTGGAATGCTTGGAAGCGTTGATTGTATGCATTGGAGTTGGAGAAACTGTCCAACTGCATGGAAAGGTATGTATACGCGTGGTGAACATGGTCTACCAACCATTATGCTCGAAGCGGTTGCTTCTCATGACCTTTGGATTTGGCATGCATATTTTGGAGTGGCGGGTTCAAACAATGACATTAATGTGATTAATCAATCGCCGCTTTTCAATGAAGTTTTAGAGGGGAATGCGCCACAATGCAACTTTACAGTGAATGGGACGCAATACACACAAGGATATTATCTTGCAGACGGAATTTATCCAGAATGGTCAACACTTGTCAAGACTTTTTCATATCCACATACCGATAAATTGAAGTTTTTCGCCAAACGTCAAGAGTCTGCTAGGAAGGATGTCGAGAGAGCCTTTGGTGTTCTTCAAGCTAGATGGGCAATTATTCGTGGTCCGGCAAGATCTTGGAGCTTAAACAATATTAGCGACATAATGTATACGTGCATCATATTGCATAATATGATTGTTGAGGATGAGGGACATGCCATATCTAATTGGGCACGTGATGATCATGAAGATGATCCACCAAGTTACAATCATGGAGCCGTGCCCGCGTTTGAAGCACGACTCGAAAGGTTCAAAAATTTACGTAGTGAGGAGGCGCATCATGCAATTCGTAGTGATTTAGTGGAACACCTTTGGGCAAATCGAGCGAATCAAGAGTAGTTTATTTTTATTTTTAAAATGTTTGTTTTTTAATCTAGTTTACTTTTGTTTTTATATAATGCAATTTCTATGTTTTGAAGTTTTTTTTTAATTTAGTTTACTTTTATTTTTTGATATTACTTGTCTAGTTATATTATTTATTTAATCATTTAATTATTTAAATACATTTTAATAAATCAAGTAATTAAATTTAAAGAAAAAATGGGTGATGATATGGAAAATGTAAGGATATGTGAAGATGTTTGTATGGTTGGAGGTAAAAGTGAGTTTTTTAAGGATTTTTAAGGATTTGTAAGGATATGTAAGGATATGATGTGGCAGCTGACTAGGCAACTAAGGGCGCCTAAAGGCACCCTTAGCATTAAAGATAGTCTAATATATTATACTTGGTCATGCTCTGTTTTAATTGAAATTTAGGTTGAAATGTAAATGAACATGAGCAGGTCCCATGACATACTTTGTAACTTTATAAAATGCTATATCTTAAAAGTTATCAGAGAAAAACAAGATTTGAGCTAAATTAATAATTAATAATAATAATAATAAAAACTTAGTAAATAATAATAAACCCATTCTTATATTTTTTTTTATGACCATATGACACCAAAATCATTGTATCTGCTTAAAAAAGAGATAAAAAAGCCTTTTTGTTAAAATTGGACTTTGAAAAGGCTTACGATAATGTTAATTGGGAGTTTTTGCTCAGTATTCTGCGTCAAATGGGCTTCCCTGATAGATGGTGTAAATGGGTGAAGGGTATTCTGCACTCTGCTAGATCCGCGGTTATTGTCAATGGCTCTCCCACCTTCGAATTTCATTGTGAAAAGGGTTTACGACAAGGGGATCCTTTGTCGCCATTCCTTTTTTTAGTGGTCATGGAGGCGTTATCTTGTATGATTACTAAAGCCAATGAAGGCCGTGATTTTGTTGGGGTGAAGTTATCTAAAGATGGCCCGGAGATTTCTCATCTTTTCTATGCAGATGATGCGCTTTTATTGGGAGACTGGTCGAAGGATAATATTGGAAATGTGGCCAGAATTTTGAGATGTTTTTATGCTTGTTCGGGTCTCAAAATTAATATCCATAAATCTAATTTATTTGGGATTGGTACTGAGGGTGGAGAAGTTATAGAGATGGCTAATATAGTTGGGTGTAAGATTGGCTCGTCCCCTTTTGATTATTTGGGGATATTGGTGGGTGCCAACATGAATAAAATTAGTAATTGGAGGAAGGTTATCGAGGTCTTTAGTGCTCGTCTCGCATTATGGAAAGCGAATTGTCTTTCTATTGGTGGTAGAGTCACTTTAATCAAGGCGGTGCTTGAAAGCTTACCTGTGTATTATTTATCATTATATAAAGCGCCGGTAGCCGTCACGGAAAAACTTGAAGGTATGATGAAAAAATTCCTTTGGGCGGGTTCTAATTCCTCCTCTAAAATTCATTGGGTTGCGTGGGAAAGGATTTGTAAGACTAAAGATAAAGGTGGTTTGGGGATTTCCCGTTTGAAAGATGTCAACGAAGCTTTGCTTTTAAAGTGGGTTTGGCGTTTTAAAAAAGAGCCCCACAGTTTGTGGAAGAGGGTGATAGAGGCCTGTCATATAGGTAGGAATTCGTGGGGTGTTTTGCCGTGCAACTCCCGGGTTAGTGGCTGCTGGCCGGTTATTGTTTCTGTTGCTAATCGGGTCCGGTTCGGAGATAAACACGTCATGGATTACATTAAGGGGAAGCTGGGTAATGGGATAGCGATCCGGTTTTGGATGGATGTGTGGCTTTTTGATGTACCAATTAAAGACAAATGCCCGATTCTATTCAGCAGGGCTGGTAACAAAAAGAGTCTTGTTGCAGATTGTTGGTCGTCCGAAGGATGGAGACCGGTTGATTTTGCGTAGCCTTTTTCAGCAGATGTTGTTGAAGAGTGGGCCAGGCTGTCCGACGCCCTCACAACTTTGTCGTTGCAGCCTGTTCAGGATGATTGGAGATGGTTGGGTTCCAGTGACGGCTCGTTTTCGGTCAGTTGTGTTAAAGCCTTACTTCGTTCTAACGCAGAAGACGGTAACTGCTTCAAGTTTAATTGGGTGTCTTGGGTTCCTCTGAAGTGCAATATCCTGGCCTGGAGAGCTGAGATGGCTCGTCTTCCGACTGTTGATGCTTTAGCTAAGAGGAACATTCATGTGGATGAAGACCAGTGCCGTTTATGTAAGGTTGATAGGGAGACGGCCCTCCATCTCTTTACGGGCTGTGGGTTCTCCTATGGGGTGTGGCTTCAAATTGGTAAATGGTTAAGATTGGATCCGATATATGCGTTTGATGTTCGAGATATGTTAGAGCTTTACAAGACTGCTCGGGTCGGGAAGAAAGGCAAGAAGTTGATTCACGGCGTTATTCTTGTGGCTTTTTGGTGCATTTGGAAGGAAAGAAATGATCGTATTTTTAGGCGAAAGGAGTCTAAGGTTTTTGATCTAGTTGCTAATATTAAATCTTTGTCTTTCTTTTGGTATAAGCATAGGTTAAGGATTGATAACCTTCATTGGAAGGATTGGGTTGTTTGCCCTTTGAATATGTTGTAATTGTTGGTTGGTCGGTCGGTCCTTGTTTTTGAGGGCTGGTCCGTTTTTTTGAATGAAAGTCATGGTTAAAAAAAAAAAAAAAAAACTCATAAATACAGTTTTGTGAATTCTTTGAGATGGAGCAAACTAAGAAAGATCACCTCAAAACATAAATGAGCTGTCACATATGCCGATTTTTTGTGACACGTTTCTAGGGATATTGCCACCTTTTAGGTAGTGCCACAAAGTCATTTTACTCCTATACACCTCTCGAAGATGTTTCGTGTTTAAAATATAAACATATATTATATATAAACTACATTATATCTCAAAAGTTTTCCGGAACAGATAAATTTAATATGAACTGATAAAATATGTGTTATGATGTAACACAGAAATTAAATAATATGCTATAATATAATAAAACAACAATTTTAATCATGTGAATAAACATGAAAATGTATATTAAAAAGAAAATGTAAATTTAGATTAGTAGAGCTAGAAACAACCATTGCAGGGCGTGATTGAGGCCGTGGTCTTGAAGGTGTGAATTTTTTATAAAAATGAGTGGTTTTAGCCTATTCCGCTTGATGAAAATAGAATTCCTAGTTTGAACATGATTAGTGACTTGTCTAGACATAATTAATGAATTACCTTAACACATTGTGTGTGTTTTTTCCTGTATGAACAAAAACCCATAAAAAAGTCTTTTTTTTTTGTTTTTTGTATAGCACTATGGTACTCGTTGGAAAAATAATAAAACGTTCATTAATTTAGTGTAAATTTTTTTTGAAAAATATCATATAAAAAATTATTAACGTTTTAAAATTGTGAGGGAAACATGAGAGAGAAAAAGACTTTAGAAATGAATAAGAAGGATGATGTCATGTGGTACACCCATAGAGGGGGATAGCCTTTTTAAGTGTCATTTAGGATTTAGTGATTTGGTTTATTAATATCTATAATCTATCTATAACTTATAATAAAAGAATTGAACTTTGATGATGTGGCATTCAATGTAGGTCTCAACCCCTCCTTGAATGTGACACGTGGCATCATATAGGATTTTTTAATTTTTGAGTTTTTTAATAAATCTATATATATTATAACTAGATATTTGCCCGCGTTGACACGCAGTTCACCAACGTACGATTATTTGGAGTAGTATAACGTATAAGAAAAATAAAGTAGAAAAATTTTATTAAAATTTAAAAGCAATGAATACACATTTATTCAAATATCGCTGAAAATTTCCTTATAAACCACATTTTTTGTTTTAGTCTTCACTTTCCCATCAGCATCAAGTATAAGTAACTTCACGCCTGCCCTGCTTTTAACTCAGATCATTCAAAATTTTAAATTAAATTTAATAAATGTATTAATTAACTCTAATTGTTACCATTATTATCTTAAATTCAAATTTTAAAATTTATAATATTAACCAATAATTAAAAATTAAAATTATAGATACTAAAATTTGAAATTAAATAATTAGATAGAACATTTAGTATTCCAATATTTTTAAAGGTTAACGGAAATTTACTTAAAAAGCTAATAAGTCACCAAACATCTTTAAGAGAAAAAATAAAAATAAAAACTCTTGAGTGCAAATCATCTTTAGACTTGAAGACTCAAATTTCCAACATGAATATCAAATTTTCTTCTTGATCTCAAAAGAATAATCAAGCTCCAAATGACAACTCTTATCATCATCTTCAAACTGCATTACAGAAGAAAATAAGAATTTTGGAGATTAATCTGTTCTAGCGTCAATTAATGATTCAAGACGAATAAAAATAGGGCCCAAAAAAATAAAACTTACCCTAACTTTTGCTATGTATATTCCTCTTGCAAGAATGCCACTTGGCGTGGTCTGTTTGTTTAAAATTTCAATGTATGCATCCTTTTGGGGAGCAAATGTACCCAACATACTTTTGATTCGATCCACTGTCACAAATGCAGCAAAATAAAACAAAAGTTATTGAATAATTCATACATTTTAGCATGGTTTGACTTCTTGAGTCAAAAGTGGACTTGTCAGACTTGTCGAATTGGTCTGACCCGAAAGTTGAAGCCATTTTTGGTGAGCACCAATAGCTATAGGACCATGGGGAGCACTAATAACATATATAAATAATTAATAATCATATTCAGTAATCACACCCTTTGTCTTTCACTTTATGTATCTTTCTTTCACTCCTGACAAGCTATTACTTGGGTTGGTATCATGTCCCATTAGCCTAACATCAAATCATATACCAACAGAGTAACTTGTGAAGTAACTAATTTGAGTGATAAAAAGACTACTGTGTAAATGCAAATTGAAAGATGGCATATAAAGTTGTATAACACTCCAACCAGTTTCACTAATTTGCTTATGAATGCTCAAAAATAGTCCTTTGAATTAAATAGTCCATGGGTCTTAGGAACCTTTGATACCAGAAGGTTGTTTTAAGGTCATAGATACCTGAATAACTAACTATAAGTAGATTTACTTCAGTAACGTAGAATGTATATAATAGTTTCAAGGGTAGCATTTCCAAGACTACTAAACATCAAAACTAACCTTGTTTCCCTGAAGCACCAAAAATAACAATAGTTCTAAAAGACTTTCAAGAACAACACTAAAAAAAAGGTTCTATGAAAACATTTGCATCACATAATGCTCTTATGCATGCAACCTACAGATAGGGTCACTTTGCTTTTTTTTTTTAATGTACAACAAAATTCGTTAACATAAATTATCAAATGATCTTAGGCGATAAATGTAAAGATGGTTCATCAAAAAATTTGGTGCAATTCAAAATTTACTATAAAAAACGGATGAATCTGATACCTGTAATAACCTAAGCCCTCCAGCATGCGCAAAGAAAACTCCCAAGAGCTCTCGGCTGTAACATTCAGTTCGATGGCTTGTTCTCAGCTGTAACTTGGCTTGTTCTCGTGCACGAAAGCGAACCATCAACATCTATTGCTCGAACCATCAACATCTATTGCACAAAAGCGAACCATCAACATCTAAATATTAATTATAATCTAATATCTCTATTCATTTTTACCAATAAAATCTAAGCTACAATCTGACCATTTATACAAACAAAACACAACTTGCAATAAAATCTAGCATATGCAATGTCCTATGTTATTCTGGGAACAGAGGCTGCAAAAGATGTACAAAGATTGTCAAAACAACATTGTTTATGCAAAGTATAAACATAAATAACCAAACTAAACCGACAATTTGTTACCTGTCGTCGTTGGTCATCAACTGTGAAAAAACTTGGCTTGTTCTTGTGCACGAAAGCGAACCATCAACATCTATTGCTCGAGCCAACACTGGCTGTAACATTCGGTTTGCTGGCTTGTTCTCGGCTGTAACATTCAGTTCGCTGGCTTGTTCTCGGCTGTAACATTCAGTTCGCTGGCTTGTTCTCGGCTGTAACTTGGCTTGTTCTCGTACACGAGAGCGAACCATCAACATCTATTGCTCGAACCATCAACATCTATTGCACGAAAGCGAACCATCAACATATAATACTAAATAACTTAGCCGCCAAAGAAATTACTTTGTTTTTCCTCTTCATGCTCAAATATGTATTTTCACCCTATGTCAAGTTAATTTTTATACATATAACATCACCATGCTTCATAACCAAAACGTGTATTGTAGATAACCAAAACGTGTAATGGTCACATATACACACACACTTAAATTCAATCAACAGAAGAAAATATCAAAAAATACAAAAGAATAAGCTACAAACAAACTTACAGATCTATGCATAGTTATCTTCACCCAGCCAAATCACTGAGTCCAATCTAAAAAATTCATTACAATGACGTGTGTTTTCCAATGCGATACACCACCACAAAGAAAAACCCCTAATCAAGATACACCACCACAATAGAAATCAAAGGTAAAACATGAAAATTACACAAAGAAATTACCTGATGGAGAGGCGAAGGGTAGCGAAACCCAAAACCGAAGTAACCGCCGGAGCACGTCTTCACCGGTAACGTTGCCAGTCTCTTTCTATTGAAGATGAGGGAGTTGCTAAAAACGAAAACCCTAAAAGAGAAAACCATCATCATGTACCTTTAAAAGCATCTTAGATTAAGATAATGGAATGGCTTTGGATCTCCCGCTTATTATATCTTTAAATCCTAGAAAAATAGTAGATCAAATTAATACAAAAGACACTCAAATAGCGATTCAGTGCACATATTAATTCAATTTAATGGGTCAACATTTATACTCTTAATTCAATTTAATGGTCAACATTTATACTCTTAATTCAATTTAATGGGTCAACATTTATCTCAGCAACAATTGTAATCCTACCAGTTCAAAAACAACATAATTAAGCAAATGAAAACCATAATTCAGAAACTTAACAATACATTAAACTAAATTTACCTCAAACACAAACAAATAGGACGGCTTTGTTCTAAAATAATGTATGCCTGAAGCAACATATGGCTTCCATCCAACCTAAATAACACATCAAATAAGTCAACAAAACATTAGTCGCTATCTAAACGACGAAAAAAAAAACCTAACATGTATAAACATAAAATATAATTTTACATCACCTTAGGTTAGATGATAAAAGTGCAGAACCAAAGAAATAATCGTACAATGATCTTGAGTAGTTGCTGGTGTAACAAATAACGATTTCAGACACGAATCGATCTGCACTTGCACAAAAAACAACAATCAGCTTTCATTTAATGGGGACCGGAAATGAAATCGTCCAGTAGAGGATTATCGATATTAAATTGAGGGATTAGAAGAGAAATAACCTCATAAGTCAGAATTGAACAATATCAAATCCAAATGAAACATTTTGACCATCGCCTTATACGACCACCCATTTTTAGATTTGAACCATCAGATGCTTCGATTAAATTCTGATTCAACACCTAAAACAGACAAACCATGGAAACGCGATAAATTAAAAATTAACTGAACAAACCCTAAATGACAAAATCAAACAGAAAGGGGGAAATCAAAACTTACTACAGTGGATGAAGAACAAAGCTTCAGCGAGAATATGAATATTGCAAAAACTTAACAATACATTAAGTTGCGTATAAGTTAAGAAAGACAATAATTGAAAGACAATAAAAAGGGAGATGAGATACGTGGGACGAGGAGTAGAAGAAAGAGATCTTCGAGTAATATCAACATCAGAAGCTTTCTTCCTTGGCAATACCATACTTCTTCGTGTTGAACCACCACCCGTCTCACTCTTCCTCATCGCCCTCAACCTGATACTGTTTCAATCAATTAAAGTCCCAATAATATTGGAGTGATCAACAATTGATTATTATTATTATTATTATTATTATTATTATTATTATTATTATTATTAGTCAAAGAAGAGAACTCACCAGACAGAACAGAAGGAAGGAAGGAAGAAACCCTAGGTGGTGTTGATTAGGATGAAATGGAATTGAATGGAATGGGGTGTTTTGATTGGATTCGTTTAGGGTTTCGCTGATTAGGGTTATGTGAGAGAAGGAGGATTACGAATGAAAGCGTATGAAGAAAGAAAGAGATGATCGAGTTTTTGTGATTTAGGGTAATTGATTGAGTAGGTTAATTAGATTAGGAAAGTATTAAGTGATAATTTTGACCATATTTATGTATTTTTAATCTAATTTTAATTTTTAAAAAAAGAAAAATTTTATAAATTACAAGAGAAGGACACATGGCACAATGTGGGAAGAGAGAGAAACTGAGGTGAAATGAGGGAGTGCCCAGTGTCCTAATTGACTTTGTTTTATTAAGAGTATAGATTAGTTTAGAAAAAGATAAGAATTTAAAAACAAAATTAAATTTTCTCTCTAATGTTTCCTCCCATAACTTTTAAACGTTAATATCTTTTATATACGAGATTTTTTAAAGAAAAAAATTACACCAAATTAACGAGCGTTTTATTATCTTTCCAACGAGTACCATAGTGCTATATAAAAAACGGGAAAAAAAACAACTATTTTTGTGGGGTTTTGTTTTCAAATATATTTTACTCTACTAATAAATCACAAACGATAAACATAACTTCATAGGCAGAGATTCCTTTTTTTTAATATTTGAATATATGATAACTTATGACAGAAGTTTGTTTAAAATAAATATTATTATTATTATTCATTAATCATGTATTGGCAAATCATTAATTATGTTGTCATTTTATTATGTTATATTAGATATTTCAACCCCGGGACACTCCCGGGATAAAAGCTAGTATATAAATATAGATATAGATATAGATACCGTATTTCTCTAAAAGCTAGTGATAAGACACATGTGAGTGAAAAGAAGTTTAGGTTGTCAAATTCACCCCCTAGGTCGCACTGGAACGTTTTAATTTTACGATGAAATTGTTTTTCAATTAGACGGTGAAATTTGGCAAAGGTGGAAAACCTGTCAGACTTATATTTAAGAGGATACACCCACACGAAGTGTGAGAAGTTATCAATGAGAACCATGTAATATTCGTATCCTGTTTTACTCGTGATTGGTGAGGTCCATAAGTCACAATGGATTATATCAGATGGGGTAAATGTAAAAGCACTAGAAGCATGAAAGGGCAACCGTTTACTATTAGAAAGTTGACAAGAATTGCAAACATGTGAGTTTTTACTCTTATTAATGAAAATTAAAAGTACGAATGCGAGTTAAAAGTACTAAAACTTGAGCCCTGGGTGACATAGACGATCATACCAAGGGAGACCAGTATAATCAAGAAAGGTGGCTTGAGACCATCCCTAAGCCGGCCCAAAAAACATTTTCTTGTAATTCCTAGAAAATCTTTAACTTTTATCCTAAAAGTGGTTTGAAAAACGTTTTTAAAGGATGTGTTAAATTACAAAATTACCCCCACTTAAATAATAAACTACAAAAAGCCCAAAATCTCATCTTCTTAAACATACGCTGCAACCTGCTTCTAAAACTTTTCCGGTAGGGCACCTTCATTGATTTTCTTTTATTTAAAGTTATAATTTGCTTCAACTATTCTTTTATTAGCGATTTCATGAGGGGCGATGTCAAAATTTCATGGGGGGCATTTGAGATCTTCATGAACGCATAACACTAAAAAAAATTCAAGGTGGGCGGCAGCCCCTTGATTAAGCTGTAGGTCCGCCCTGGTTGCTGCTGCTCACGGGTCCCCAATGTGTATGGCGGTCGGTTATTGCCTCGTCCCCTGCCACCACGATGGTTCCAAGACCCACGGCCCAGATTCCGTCCAGAGTGGAAAAGGAATTGGGGTCCGAAGGTTAGGAGTTTAGGGTCGAGTTGTTATTTTGATGTGGGGTTTGAGGAGATGGGGCAGCCAGGACAGTATATTAAATACCTTTTTGTGCTTCCATACGTAAGACCTCATCGTTAAGCATCGTCACGGCTTGATCCCAATCAACACCATTCTGATTTATCAGCAGCGTCCGGGTATCGTATTCAGCAAGAGGGCTCGTACTAGTTGAAGAACTAAGCGAGACTCGGTGACAGGGACATCAACATCGGCTAATTGGTTAGCAAAGTCAATCAAACACTGACAATAGAGGAAGACGCTGACAAAGTCAGATTGCAAAACTTTGTTTCCAGCGCGACAACACATGCCTTCTTGTTACTGAGAAAGATTTTCTCTAGTTTTGTCCAAGCAGCGTGGGTCGTAGCATTGCTGTCCAGGACTCGTTTCAGAAGGTCGTCATAGGTTGTGTTGTATATCCATTGGAGAACCAATGCATCAATTTCTTTACAGGCATCATGGAAGATGCCGATGCAGCAGACCCATCGATGTGATCAGAAACTTTGTATACGACGACATGGAGACAAAAAAGTTTTACCCAGGCAGAATAGGCAACGTTTGTGCCGTCTAGGATTCTGATTTTGGTATGGATGTTTGTTACGGAATAGGCTGGGTGTAGGGATGGGGTCTTAGAAGGCTGCTCGATAGTTTCTTTGGTCATGGTTGATGATCGGACGTATCCGAGAACGTAAAATTAAAAGGAAAAGGCGGAAGGGGAGTGGTGATCAGAATCGCGCTGATACCATAAAAGAGTTTACGGTGTAAATTTTTGAATGTCTTTCATTGATAATGAGAACCCTTTAAATAGGGATGATACAACCGAATAATAGGAAACGAATATATATGACAACTATACACCAAATCAATACGATCAATAATAATGTTCACAAGATATCAACCGATATAATCGGTTGATTATATGTTTCGCTAAGAACAACAACCGCAAATTCTGCATAATGTATATATGTGCAACAGTGCAAGTACAGGGCGTCAAAGCATAGCCTGAGTATGCTGCTAGACGATGCACTGGAATGCGCAGTATGGTCATATCACCACAAAATATAGAAAAAATGTAACGAAATTATTATCTGTAAAAGTTGAAGGCTGCAGTTGAAGTTCTAAGGCGATTTAGTGTCTGTGGTTACGACGCCAGGAAGCTTCACCTTGGGAGTCTGTTCAAGAAAAGCAGGTGTTCTTTGGTACACAATTGATGCGGCTCGAATCAAAATTCCAGCAGTAAGACCCCAAATCATGTACTTTTTACCACCTGTTTCGTAGTTGAAGTAATGAATAAGAAGCTTTTTTCCCAACCAATCTATTTCTTCTGATTTATGATTTTCATCCTGAACCAGTAAAGGTTTGTGTTGGTTAAAATGAGTTTGAAAAAACTTTAATATAAGGGTTGACCAAAAAAGTCAACTCCTCGAGCGTGAGCTAGGCGAATACCTTGAGAAACATTTCTAATGGAGCATCAAAGACTTCATCCACTTCACCGGCATTGGGAGTTGGAATGAACGCATTTCTATCAGAAAGTATGCCGATAACAGGCACTACTCTGAGAAGATGCTGCAAAACATCACAAACATGAGCCAAACCAACTAATACACGAGTAGTGAACGTGACGTTAATCTATCAAATTATGGTCTGCAGTTTTTTTTAATTTATTTAGCGAGCTTTAAGTTATGCGTCATAAGAGAGACATCTGTATGTACCTTCGACAAGAATGGTTCAAGAACAGCCACGACATTTACAAGTGAAGGATCGAGCCCAATCTCTTCCTTTGCTTCCCGTGTTGCTGTGTCAGCGTCATCCACATCGTCTTCCTCTGCTTTTCCTCCAGGCAATGAAACTTCACCTATATATCAATGTCCGTTTAAATATGCCATTTGTCATCCGCATTAGTTACAAAAAAAAAAATTTTAAAAATTAAAAAATCCACACACAGAACATCAAACTTAATTTCTATCATAAAAGAATTACACATTTAGATCGGTCGTACTGCATTACTGATATAGAATGTTCATTTTTGTTTGATGAGTTATGAGCTATGACCATGGGTCCAAACTGCTACAACTAAATTTAAGGAAACTGTATGCTGCTTGCCACACGGATGTCTCGTTTCTTGCTTTCCATCTATATATGAAATGTTATGACCGTTTTAAGCTCGGTTCAAAAAAGCATGAGGCGTTTAGGTCCCAAAGGCGAGGCATGTGCACGTAGGCGATGCTCTATCTACAACCAATAGTTGTGTTTCTCTGGTATGTTTTACATATAACTTTTTGCCCTTGAAGCGTTTCCAGCTCGCCTCACGCCTTAGGCACGCCTTTTAATATCACGGTCAGTATAATCGAGTTTGCGGAGCAGCTAAGAGTTATAAGAAAACTGATTATTTTAAATCATAGAATTACAAATCCTTAAGCTGCAATAAATAGTTTTTACAACCTATGAACCAACTAAGTTTTAAATATGAGATTCTGCAATAAAGAAACAGTCAAAAGTATTAAAAAAAAGTTCAAAACTGCAAAACACACAGACACTCAATAACACATACACATATACATTGAATACAGCTTTTTAAACATGCTAAAATCCTGCAGAACACATGTTAAAAAGGCACCTAACTCTGCAGAACCAGAAAGCAAAACATGTTACAATACTAAAAAAAGAAAATGTGTAGACTATAGAGTCAACAAATTAACCATAAACAACAAAATAATACCATAAAGCTCAGTTCTAAATGTGAGATTCTGCAATAAAGAAACACAGTCAAAAGTATAAATGTTTATAGAAAAACACTTACTTGAGTTTCCTTTTTCACAAAATAGGAGAGAAACAAAAATACCAATTGCAAGGTTTTTATTCAGATATCATTATAGACAGCACTAACAAGGATAAAGTCACAACTTTATGAAAATGGATTATAAGAATTGGGTCGTGTAATTTCGATTTAAAATGAAACTCTTTCGAATCATTATGGAATCAAATTAGAAATTATTCCTATCTTTATCAGTTCCTTTTGTTATCGAACCTATTTTATATTTTAGAGGGAACAGTAATCTTATAAAAATCATACTTTCATTTTAACTAATTAGATTCCGTAATAGGTTTCGTAATATAATATCTTGAATGAATGAAAACAAAAAGTTATCACACGATCACTCTGGAAAAATTAGGTTTTTGGCCAACGATATTCTAAGACTAGTCATTCCTATCATCTTTTGCTTTAGACGTATTACTTTGTATCTTTCCATATTAGAAATGAAATCCATCTCTTTGTACTTCGACCTAATACAACTAAGGATGAGCATTTCGGTACTAAATACCAAAAATACTGATACCGAAACCAGTTCATTTTTGGTACCAAGTTTTGGTGAAAATCAGTATCAGTATTTTTGGTTTGGTTCAGTGGCATTATTTTACCTTAAAATACTGATACCGTACCGATGCCAAACCGCTACCGTACCCAGTGACGAATATTGACCCGAAACTTCGGGGGGTCGGAAGTAACTAGTTTCGGGGGGTCGAAAACCAGTTTTGGGGGGTCGAAACCTTATATACCAAAAAATTTCTATACGAAAACTATATAATCAAAACTTCTGAGCAAAAATTCGGGGGGTCGGCCGCCCCTCCCTGCCCCTTAAAAGGATCGCCTATGACCGTACCATATATTTTCGGTATCAGCATCAGTACAAAGTTTTGGCAAAAATCAATATTGGTATTTCTACGGTATCCGGTTCGGTACAGAGATGATCCCTAAATACAACAATGTATGGATGAGTGATTCCAATGATTTCATTCACTCAATTAACACATACACACACATGCACAGAAATACAACTTTGTCAACATGCTAAATAAATCCTCCATACACACAATGTATGGAGTAACAAAGTGACAGACCCGTGTTAAAAGGGCACCTAATTTTGCAGACTGGAAAGTCAAAAGGCAAAAAAGCAAGTCAAAATAAAGAAAGTAAAGTAAATGTTTAAAAGCCAAATGAATGAATAAAAACCTGAATGAGCAGAAAGGTGAGAGGACCTTTTAGTAAGAATAACATGAAAGTCATCATTGTTTCCATGAAAAAGACAGATCAAGACAGCAGCTTTGATGTTGTTTTGAAGGTTTTTTTCAGGTGGTGGTTTGTAGAGGCGGAGCTGCTGAGCTAAGACAGCAAGTCTTGATGATGATGATGATGATGAGATTGGATTGTGGTTGTTGATGGTGGAAGACATGATGGTGTTGGTGTTGGTGTTGGTTCTAGAGAGAGAAACAGATGATAATAATGATAAAGACAGTTTTCTTAGTAGGAAAAGCATGTGTTGTGTGTTGTGTTCTTCTATAATTGGTTGTTTCACAAAACAAAGTGATGTGATTTGGTTATAACTCTTAAGTCTTAACTACCTTGGGATATCAGAATCTGGGTTTGAATTATCCCAATCAACTAACAAAAAAAAAAAAAAAAACAAAAAAAAAAAACACTACTGTGTCATTTTGACTTTTGGTTGATCAAAGTCAAAATAAAAAATCTATGTATTTCTTGATTCTTTCTCTTATTAAATAATAATAAATGTGTTTCTTTCTAATTTATCTAATATTTTTTTAATTATTTTCTGTATTTTTTTCGCTTATTATTAGCTAGTTAATATTTCATTGATTCAAAATCGGGTAACACGTGAGTTTCTAACATAGTATTATAAATACAGTATTACACACATGGTGGATCATGGGAAAAGTCATGCTTCGTGAGAAGATTAAAGAAACCCGCAATGCTACTTATATATGTCGCGGGTATCATAATTTCAGTCACGTATCTGATTGTAAAATTGTGTCGCATACCCAACCTAGTAACCGCCAAGTATTGTTGGGTACTACCTATCGGGTTTTGGGTGTACTATGGGGTATTAGCTTATTAGGCATACTCACGGATATTAGGTATACGTGTTAGTTTGTTAAATAAACAATAATAATTAATAAAATAATAGATTAAAATAGGCAAATCAAACTTAATTATTAAAAATGATATTTTGATTTGTGTTTAAGGCAACAAGACATATTTTGATTTGTGTTTAAAGTCAAAATAATAATTAAAAAGTTTGTAAGGGTATGTATGAAAATGTTTAATCAGTTAAATAATAAAAACTAAACTAAAAAACAAAACACCGAACAATTTTCATTTTGATAGTGCTTCACTAGTTCATTTTCAATAGCACACTTTCTTATTCAAGACCCTTGACTCTTTGATTACACTAGTGACACTCTTTATTCAAATCGCACTTTATACGTTTTTACCTAGACACTTGTATCTGTATCTCTTTCATTACACTAGTGACACTCTTTACTCAAATCGCACTTTGTATGTTTTTACCTAGACACTTATATCTTTAAGGTATTCCTGGCCGTTTTAGTGTCCCATCTTGACACACCGACTTCATCTCTTTTAGTTGACAAGCAGAATATACAAATTTGAATCTTTTAAGCCATCTGATCGACTGATCCATTTCATACATGAAACCCCGACTCGACCTACTCATCAAACATGTGCAAATCGTTTTAAAAACAGCCTCACCCAAACTCTAGTTGTTTAATAAACATACCCAAATGTGAGTCGTATAATAAACGGGTAACCCATTAACACATCCAATGATTTTTTTTTTTTAAATTCATATATTAAAATTAGAAGGTTTTTTTTCTTTAAACAAGAAATTGTTAGACATTAAATGTGTGATACTCCCATTTTTTATATTTCAATATGCTTGTAGTGTAAAGTGTTTGTTAAGGTGTAGTTACTCTCAATTGGTGAGAGTTCAAGTCCTTGTGGGCAAAATGAAGTAACTATTCATTTCAAGAAATGAAATTAATTTTTGTTATTGAACACTTACCAATCTTTTATTTCGAGCGACTTTATTCATTATTGCAAATACTAACTCAAGTTTGTTAATAAGTATTAAACATTAAAAACAAAAACGGTCAAAACTAGACCTGTTACAGAAAAGGTTGTCCATTTGAGTTTTAGTCATTGGTTGATTACAAATAAGCATATAATCATATATACAAATAAGCATCAAACAAGTCAACCTTACCACTACACGAACATAACACAATCTTAAACGTGTACTAATCAAAGTTAATATCTGTAACACTAATAAATATACGAATCATGTTCAAGTCCATCTATTTAACCCGTAAACCAAAACTCGTCTAACACAAACCCACTAAAATGGATTTCATTACCAATAAAACACAAGACACACAATATAAAACCCACTAATCCTTAAACCCCTAAAACATATAGCCCTCATATCCCCTGTCATCTTCTTTCAATTGAACCACCTGAAAAAAAAAAAAAAAAAAAAAAAAAAACACTTAATCTTCAAAAACAATCATAACAATTTATATAACAATGTAATCAATCCTTACCCCTTCTTGAGCTTGAATCTCTTGCTCAAAAGGAACACCCAATAACCCAAAACCTTCATTATTTGTAGCATCAACAACTTGAGCTTGAAAACTGGACTGAAGGGGTTCCCTATTCACATAATCAAACCTTTCCGATTCATCGTAATCTGGGTTCCAAAGATTCAGATTACCATCTCTGTTTCTTGAACCAATGAACCCATATGGGATTTGTTGAATTCAAACAT
Source organism: Ambrosia x helenae (assembly GCA_030844895.1). Classification (NCBI taxonomy): domain Eukaryota; kingdom Viridiplantae; phylum Streptophyta; class Magnoliopsida; order Asterales; family Asteraceae; genus Ambrosia; species Ambrosia x helenae. Next base: position 187,737 of record JAUTDX010000235.1, read on the forward strand.
TTGATCTTGGTTCAGCCCTTGCTGGACCGGGACACCAGGTGTTCGATGAAATGCCTCAGAGACGTTAAAAATAGAATTCGTTGTGTCTGGTAATAGCAACTCTTGAAAATGATGACACTGATCATTATTTAAAACTTCAATAGCGGCTTTTGCTTCCTTCATAAGCCAATCTATGGCATTACTAGGCCGATCAAAGCCTAAACGATCCTGCACATCATAAAATTGAATTGCAGTGTTGGCTGATAGCCGAATGCGCCTATCCCTCGACCCTTTTGACGTGCATATCTTACTATGCTTGTCTTTTGTTCCAAGTGATCGGGCCGAATGCGAATGTGAATGTGAATGCTCTTTGCTTGCATTTTTCCTCATCCTCATAGGAAAGTGCATGGTGTTTATGTTGTAACATTGTGTAATAATATGGTATGAAGTGGTGGTTAAATGGTGATTTGGTTACACATAGTTTGTGTGTGTGATGATGGAAAGATGCATGTTGAAGTGAACATGCATCATGGGTGTTTGTTAATCTGTCGTAAAGATTGTCGGAGACTGAGTTGGTACAATGTTTAAAAGCCCGCATGACATGAAAAGATAAGATGTAATGTGGGGGGTGTTTCAAAAGTGATGATTATTATTATTCATATGATTATAAGCTTTTCAACTTGGTTCCTTTATGTAGTCTCATTGAGTACTTTAAATTATTAATTTATAAAGTAGGAAGTTAATTATTAAGTAAAGTTAAATGGTTTATAACAATATTTCAAGTGTTCTTTTTTTTTTTTTTAAATTTGACTCTTAAATACTGAAGGAATAGAGAGCCTAATCCTGGCGGAGGCGGCATCCCTATCCCTCTTTTCAACAATCCTGGCGCCAACGGGTTCCGGCGCCAACTAAGCATCCGCCGCCCGCGGAACCCAGTGGCGGAACTCACTCCTCATAAAGGACCAACAAGCACGTTATCCAACCTCATCCACATCATTACTCCAGAAGTTAGACGCGCGTGCGCGCACGCGCGGAATATTTATTGATAACCAGCTTTTAGTACGAGGTACAGAAGATCAAGGATCAGGAAGATTCACTCGGATCTGGGACAGAGCATGCGCCAACCAAATGGCGACACATGTCACAGTCAGTCCAACCACCGCTGACATGAACAGCGACTTGATTGCTTCCATGCTTCCACCATGCTGCCGTCTACGGTACCTGGCAGACATGCTTACCTGCTGTCAGACGTCACGTCAGATGCCAGCAGGTAAGTCAACCATACCGTGTCAGACATCATACCGCCAACGTCCTATCCGAGGGCACCACGTGTCGACTTTGCAGAGTTGGTCAACAGCCTGTGACGTCAACAAGCATGGACCTGCTTTTCCCGACCATTTTGCTGGCCCAGTTGCACCAAGCCCAAGTCCAAGCCCAGATTAGATATGCTCCTCGTGGGCCACTTCACTAGGCCCACGAGTTCTTCTATAAATAGAAGACATCAACTCCTTTGCAAAGGATCCGAAAATTATCACTTGCACTATAGAGCTAGGTTCTTGTAATACTTTGTAAACTCCAAAGTAATAAACAACCGGCTCTTCATAGTGGATGTAGGTCGAACTTCACCGAACCTCTTACATCTTTGTGTCTTTACTTTCATCACACACACACTCACTTTTATTTCACGTTTCGGGTTTAACCAACGGTGTGGGTAAAGGATTGTATTTGGGTAAACATAAGTATAATTCCCTCGGTGATTAGTAATAATCTCTGAGATACTTATTGTTTTTTCAAGTGGTGAAATAATTATTAGCACAATAAAAAATTAGTTTATGAACTCATTTAGTTTTTTTTATATTAAAAAGAACTACTAGCAAGAAGCTAGAAGTTCGAAAGGAATAGAAGGGAAATACAACGTCAAACGAAATTGAAATTACATCATTCTAACAAAGGCATGTTAAATTGTTAATTACCCCTACATTTGAGCCAAGTGAATGGCGTCCTCTTTATGGTTTCCTTGATATTAAAGATTATGTTAAAAAATGTATAGAAAATGTTTGGGGTAAGGATAGTTACATTGCAAATTGTAACCGGCAAATTATGCACATGGACTTCCAAAAGGTTATTTTTTTTAACGGCCAACAAATTGGAATCACTCACAGAACACTGGAGTATCATCTTGTCACCAATGTTGCCACGCGATCATATTCCACCACCAAGTCACAAATTCAGGAGGAAACTCATAATAATTATGAGAAAACCCCCTTGGTAAGATTCGAACCCAGGACCTTATGGTCCCTAAGTCTTATCTCACCACCAAGATGCCGCTGGGCTATAATTCCTTTGGCACTTTCAAACTCCACTAAAATTGCATTTTTAATTAAGCAAGTGTTCTTTGTTTGATGTTATTTAAGGTGGTTACACAAAGATTATGAATTTGCTGTATCTCTTGTTTAGTGTTTGTTTGTGTGTGACCATACTTGTTCATAACATGAAATTGAAGATTGTACTAGGTCCAAATCTTCATAAGATATATCATTCGAATCTTTATCTTTGGATTCTTGATTTTAGTAAAATACTCTCAAGATATTTGTGAAATCTCATATGAATAGTTAAAACGTCGTACGTGCGTTCAATCTTCTCATTAACATGCTGCAAATTACATTCTTTAGTGTGATCTTCGTATGTGACTAAAATAGTTAATCTAGTAATAGTTAGTTGAACATAGAGCCTCTATACGCTGGTTGTTTTTACGTGCATCAACTCCACAAGTCTTTCGATACATTTTCCTGTTGTGACGAGTGAATAAAATCCAATATACAAAATACATAAAATTAAGTCCTTAAACTAATCCTTTGCCTAGCAATAGGGGCATGTTAACACAAATAGACTTTGCTGGAATCTAAACCTCCAACATTGATGAACACAACAGTGCATGATTATTACATACATTCCTATAACTTTATACTTTGTAGTGTGATTATTAATTTCAACATTTACAATCTTCATCTTTTTTTATTCCTTCAAGTGCATATCTTAACATATCAATATTTCCATGCTTCAATGCATCTTGGATCAACGGTTCACTTTCTTTATTCATTTATTTATTTGTATCATAACCATCTTAGAGTCATTAAGTGTGAGAAAGCAGGGTGTTACATGTGTCATGCTTGCGGGTTAGCATGTGGAATCCAACCTGAACACAATCACAATACAAACCTATCAATCGTGTCAGACACATGAATTCGAATACGACAAGAGATTTCGCGGTTAACTTGAGAATGGTATCAAACAAAATTAAGTAATTACGACATTTTATTAAAAAATTGCAATTTTATATGAAAAATTTATATATAACAAAATTATATAAAAAGGTTTCTACGCATACAAATATATACCTATATACCTATACACCTTAAAAAGATTGTATGAATCAATAAAAGTCGAACTTCACGTAAAAAAAAATAAAAATATTTGTGATGCCTTTTCAGAAAAAAAGTGTGCGCATGAATTGGTTCATGAGCCCAAACCGAACCGAACCGAACCGGAACCGGTCTTTCAAATCGGCAAAACTGGGGCCGAACGAACCAAAACTGGTTCAGACACGAACCGGGCACCAAACACGAATCGGTTTGGAACTGGTTCGGTTCCTAGAAAAAAACCGATATGTGCACTTCTATTTTCAACTAACTTAACTTCCAATTTCACCTTTCGATGCCACTGATGGTTGGGAGGTCTTATGTGGAATATTTTCAACTAACTTAACTTCCAATTTCACCTTCCGATGCCACAGATAGAAATTTATGGTGCACTTGATTAGCAGTTTTATTGCATTGCTTTTATCATTTGGAAAATGTTATGGGTATGCTTCTATGCATGTTGATTACATATGAGCCGTTCTAACATCCTCTTAATGTGGATCTTATAAAACTTTCTTTCCCTCGGCAATTTCTCCAGATTTGACACTTTCAACATATTGAGTGGGACTATTAGTATAATAATAATTGCTAATGAGTCAAACCGCTACTTCCATTTTTTACCGGCATATAGGTCAAATTGCATAGAGTATATAAAACGTAGCATGCTATCATGTCTTCTTGTAGACTTTAAAAAATTACCCCACTGCGAAGCACAGGTGCTTACACACACAAACATACACCTTACATATTAATTCTTTTAATCGTTTTTTCTTCCTTCAAGTGCATATCTTAACATATCAATATTTCCCTGCTCCAATGCATATTGGATCAACGGTTCACTTTCTTTATTCTTTTGTTTATGTGTCATGATTGCGGGTTAGCACGTCGAATCCAACCTGAACACTATCACAATACGAACCTATCAATTGTGTCAGACACATGAATCCGAATACAACAAGAGATTTTACGGTTAACACGAATACAACCCGTTTAACCTAGATTTATTTTTTTTTTGCATGTCAATATTGTAAAACTACAACTTTACAACAAAATATACAAATTTCTTTAGACCATCCAAAATAACAAACTTCAAAAATACCTAAAAACGTTGCCACATCATAAAAACATCAATTTTTTCAATACTCAAAACTCAAACAATAACAAAACATAAAACACCTAGACAGCCACATCATCACCCGACCCTCCTACCATGGACCCACTACTTTCGTTTTTATAGTTTTATGAAAAACAAACACCCAAAAATATCATCTAAAAACATCACCGACGATAAGCAGGGGGTGCTAAAAATGGCCATGTGGCACAAAAACTTTCTCCAAAAACGTAATTGGGGATGTTGTTATAATGATTATGTTTAAACTATACAATCGTATTTACGTTTTACATTTTGAAAAAAGTACACAAACACATTTTTATAATTTTTTTTCTGCACGTATTCGATGTAAACACCATTCAAAACGACAACCACAAATATATCCGGAGTTTACTATCCCAAAAGCAGTCGAGTTATTTCAGAATTGTATTTAACACCCTTAAACTTTAAAAATTATACAACAACACTTACCCATATATCCCACAATTAGCAAAGCTAAAAGTAAGGTCTGGGGAGGGTGGGATGTAGGCAAACCTTACCTTTATCCTTACAGATAGAGAGACTGCTTCCAGAGAGACCCCCGGCTCAACTTTAAAAATTATAAAAGTAAAATTCAATGTTCAAAGGTATGATAAAACAAATGAAAGGAAAATTGAAAAATATTTCTTGGATCTATCACCTGTTTTTTCTTGTGTCGCCACATTAAACCCATTTATAATGTTTCGGGGGCATAAGGACTTAAATAACAAATATTTTGACAATTTAAACATGCATGAGTCCGAACCACATTTAAAGGGCAAAACTATTAAAAAAATTAGCAATAATTTAGTAACATGTTTGATTCTTATTCAAATAAACATGTTTCAACAATTGAGCTTAAGTGCTTGTGAGAGCTTGATACCAGACCCGATTATGACTATGTTGAATGTCGTTCGAGATGTGAGAAATACATGTCATAGGTGTGAAATTCCCTCAATTGAACTTGGTAGATATAGCCATTAAAATTATGTGCGGACCATGTCTACCTAATATTATCATGAGTTTAGTATTTTGTCTTGGTGGAAAGAAAAGGAAAGCGAATATCTGATTTTATCATGGCCCATGATTTACTAAGCGTCTAAGCTTCTACGATAGGTTTGGAATTTGCCTTTTCTTTTGTGGCAGGGTATTGTCGATACGAAGAACGAGACTCACTCCCAAGTTGATAAAGATGGCTATTTGCCTAAAAGATCATTTGGATGCGGTGGATCGTATACAAAACAAACCTCAAAGATGAATACAAAAGTATACTTTGAAGAGGTGGATGAAGAACTATCTTTCCGAGTATCCGATGAAGAATTCGCCGACGATGCGAGTCGACGTCAAAGACAAAGTTGTATTGAAACAAAAATATGAAGTATTATTAATTAATATAAATGGTTTTCTTTGTTTAATGATGTTATGTTTATTTTTCTTACAAAATTCGGGTTCTAGTTTCTTAAAAACACGTTTTAATGAAACCGGCTGTACCCATGTTTTCAGGTAGAAACCAGACCCGACCATACCTGAACCGGGTAGGGTGGGTATCCATACCTACCTAGTACCTAGGTCCGGTTCCTACCCGTTACCATTTTTGTACCCGATTTGGCCGTACCTGATTCCTACTCGCTTCCGGGTCGGGGTCCGGCCCAAAACTTGAGTTGTACATCTCTAGTTTTCGGTACCAAGTAACTGGGCCTTGTATAACCGGCCCATGAAGCCCATAAATATTAAGAATTAAGAAACCATTTACAATTTACATTTTACAAACCATAGCAATCGATAAAATAATATCATAACAAAACATTTCCTGGTTCTAGGGCACAAAACCGAACATCCAAAATTCAAGGTAACCATGTCTTCTCGACACGCTGATGACGTAAGCGGAGGAGGTTCTTCACCGTACGATGTATTTGAAGATCGTGATTCACAAATTCAAAAGGTTTATTTTAATACCTTCTTTAATTTACGTTTTTTCTAATAATTTGTTCATGATCAATTGCAGAATTATTATTATTATTATTAGTAGGTTGAACAAGGTTGTTTTACTCGGATTGAATAAAGGAAATATTAAATACTTAATTAATCGTTTAATATTAATGAATAGAATATAAATTAATAGGTGAAATAATAGAAGCAGGACAAAAAATATTTATTATATACCATAGGCAGAGCAATTGATGACTATAGCGTGGATAACTTGACGATACGATACAATGAGAGCAATTTGAGTTAGCTCCAATGATTGGTCACTAAGAGCTAATAATTGACTTGTTAATGTGATTCGTTAATAGTCTTATTGTTGCATAGCTAGTTGAACATTCGCAGAATGATAGCTTGAGGTTAACTCTTGATTGTTAACGTTAAAACTTTCGGCTCGTCACATAGTATAGTATGTTGTTGCAGTTTTGAGTGAACTGCTATAACAGATTAGAGACCGGTGTAACCTTTTATAACAGGCTAGGATAGCTTGCAGCTTTCGTTGCACTTAGTGAGTTAAGAAGTTAAGATTATATATTTATATTAGATAAACTAAGTTGATGCTTGATCATAGTTATCAAAGGCGCTAGGCGTACTCAAGGCGCATAGGCCTTGCCTGGGGCCTAGGCGCAAGGCACAAAAACGCGAGGGCCTGAGATAAAAAAAGCGGACAAAGAAAAAAAGTAAAAGTATACTATGTATTGGAAAAATAATAATGTTCTTCAAATAAAGTAAACAAAAGCTATTACGTAACATTTAATATGATCTAGTTAGTATCAAAAGTTTTAAAATTTTAGTGTATAAAAGTAGTTTCCTTAGATAAAAGTAGAAATCTGACGGGAATGTAGCCTTAATTTATAGAATTTGGCTGGAAAATCTTTGGAATTTGGGAATCTAGCCGGAATCTGCGCCTAAGCCATCACCTGGAAAATTGAAGCGCAATTGCCTCGGCTCAAAGCGCAATTGTCTTGCCTTGCCTAAAAAATGGGCCTAAGCGCAAGAGGCGATGGCTTTTAACAACTATGTACTTGATACAATGGCTACTTTTTTATTGACATAGAAAACCTATTTAATCTCTAGCAAAGTAACAAACCCTTTGTATATTTGTTTCTGCAGTTTTTTCCTTTTCTAACAAGTAAATACCTCTCGAGTTAGATACCAATATTAGGTAATGAGTCATACCGCTTTATATTTTGAAGTGCTCTAGCGCACTTCAAGAAAATGGATGATGCTATTGTAATCTTTAAATGCATTTTTCCTTCCAGTATCAGTATGATACTTATTCCATATTTCTTAGAGTTTGTTTTCTTTTGCGATACTTATTTTTTATTAGTTTTGATGTTTCATTGTCTCTTTAAATGGCCATGCCTTAAGTTTTTCTTTATGTTAACTTTTATTACTATTTTTTGCAGCACAAAGTCCGTGAAGACAGTGAGAGGTCAAAGCCCAGGGAGAGGGAGAGGGAGAGGGAGAGGGGTAGGGATAGTGATAGGGGTAGGGATAGGGATGGTGATAGGGATCGGGATAGAGATAGGGGAAAGGACAGAGACAGACGACACAAGGATTATCCAGAAAGAAGTGGCAGGGATAGAAATGATGATGACGGGCGTTCCAGGAATCGTGGTGACTATAACAGGTCAACATGGGGATTTTCTGACCATCAATTTTTTCGTGTTTAAAATTTTTGGCCTTTATGCACACGTTTTCATTTACTTCACCACTGACAAAAAGAGAGTTATCCAATGTTACATGTTGCATTTTGTGTGTGATCATTCATAACCATGGACATATTATGCAGGCGCAATGATTATGATCGGGATAGAGATAGAGAGAGGCATCATAGACACCGATCAAGGTCTCCATCACCTGATCGATCCAGAGAATCGTCTAGATCTCGCTCTAAAAGGTTTTTGATTGCTCCACTCACAACATATGCTATTATCTGGAACCTAAATGATGTATCGTGTATGTTTGGTTGTAGTGCAGAAATTAGCATGCACACTTTTAAAGGCTATAAAATATCTTGATTCTAGACTAGGCATTAATTTCTTTTCACATATTGCAATGATTAGATCACATAAAGTCATAACAGACGGAATGATTTATAGAGTAGTTGTTTGAATTGTATTATTAATTTATTATCACCACACCATTTTTATGTTATTTTCTTCTTTATTTATTGTAGTTTGTACTTCTAGGTTGGTCTTATTGCAAAATAAGGTAACCAACTATTTTCAGGTGAAAAGAAATCCGCAAAGTTCCAAAAATTTGATTTTATGGTAGCCAACTTTGAGCTCTTTTAGGTATTTGACCTGGTTATCCTGTATGTGGTGTTAGTAACTTCGACCATGAGGATTTTATTTTCATTGGTGTGGCACATGAAAACTGGTTTCTTATGTATTTACCTTACATTTTAAGTTTTTGTAACTTTGATATATATATATATATTGTTCAATTTTGTTTTTGTACCTGAAATGGAAATTCTACCAAACTTGGTTACTTACTTACTTTCTTATATTACGCAATTTGCTTTCAATTTCAAATATGCCATATCTGATGATCTTTGTGGGTTATATCCATTTCTAAACTGATGCTTTTCTTGTTCTTAAAAAGGCATATGCTATTTCCCATAGTGTTTTTTAAGGATGTAATTTGTAAAGCATGGCGTGTTTTCTGTTAGGCCCTATACAAAGTTATTGTGTCCCGTGCTAGCCAAGTTTTGTTATGCTATGTTTTGTATATTTTGTTTTGCTGGACGTATTACGTCATTGTAACAAAAAAGGGTGACAATTTCGACCCATGTACTTACGAATGAGTTGATTCAAGTTATGCGTTTTTGCTTGTGAAACGGGTAAAAACTAAAATGGGTTAAAAAAATGACTTAACAGATCTAATAAGTTGAACAAGTCGAATGTTCTTAAATTGTATTTTAGTAATGGCGTGAGACACTAAATCAATTTGTGAAGAAGTTTAGAACTTTGGAAAAAAGTATTTCGGGACTATCGGGTATGCTTTAGTTCTTTTTACTAGTACCTGCTTTGGCCCACCCATTTTGCCATGTATCACAACTAGCAAGATTCCCCTTTAGTGCTTCTGTGTTTTTGCACTGGTATTATGTGAAAACAAGTTCTAGTTTCAGTTCTTTTTCTGTTACACACTATCTTTCTCTACAGCAAGAGGACAAGTGGTTTTGACATGGCACCTCCTACTGCTGCAACTTTGCCTGGTACAGTCGGTTAGTACCTTCATTTTACACTATTATTCTAGTAGAATGTATACATATCATATTGTTTCTATATATTTGTGCTGCTTCTGTGCTGTTTTATTTGTGGTATATTGCTATGTTAAATTGTTGATTTGTTTATTACCAAAACTGAGGACAATTGTTGTGTTGTTGGCTGTTGTGTGTGGTTTTGTTTGTGTTTTTGGGTATGATTTGGGTAAAAGAAGGCAATGTTGGGCTACCTGGTACCCACCACTGTAGATTTTTTGTTGAACGAGGAATTCAATCAATGCTCCTCCAATTAGCTGGATCTCCAGACGGCAACTATTGTCTATGATTTGGTACACTTTCAATTGTTTCCCAGCATCTGCAGTGACGAAATTAATTTCTAATATTAGTACTGAATCATGTATAAATCTAGGTAAGGACTAGGTCTGTTATCTTTTTGTCCTTGTACTTTTGTATAATGATGCATATCAAATTAAACTTCAGTTGTGTTTCTTCAAAAATCACCATTTATTTTCTGACTTGGTTAATGTTTTTCTACTTTTTTTCAATGTTTTAAATTAAGCAGGACAAGTGGCAGATGCTCCTCAACCAATGCCTGGAATGTTCCAGAACATGTTTCCTTTCGGGACGGCACAGGTCATTGTGCTTCTTATCTTTCTGTCACCCTCTTTTTTTTAACTGTTTTTATCTTTTGTTTTATTGGTTTCAAATTGGGTGCATTGAAACAGGCTATGGTCTAAACGTTTCAGATTTTGATATTGCTCTGGCTGGGTTGACGCAAAACTTGTTTCTCCAAATATTGAATATTTTTGTATTAAAAATGGCATGTTAAATCTAATTACAAAACTATTGTACTTTTATAGCAATTTAATATTTAAAAAAAGGATTAAGGAGGTGTTATATGGCTAAAGTATACTTTGGCCTGCCTGTTTTTTTAGCCAATCCCTTCTATATTACGTGTTTGACTCGTTACAGATAGAACATAACCAAATCGACACACTCATAAAAATTGGCTAACCTACTTTTTGGGTTTTTCCTTTCCCTTCCTCTGTTTAACGGATAGGAATTTTGTTAAGACCTTCTTCTTCCCTTTATATGTTTTTGACTTTGACCATCTTTAATTTAGTTGGGTGGTCTTCCCTTGATGCCCGCTCAAGCGATGACTCAGCAGGTATGTTATGTATACATTGCTCAGTTTTACTCGTTTGTTCACAGTAGACAGTAGATCTCACAGTTTGTTTGGATTTATTTTTTCTTACAGGCCACAAGGCATGCACGTCGAGTATACGTTGGTGGCTTGCCCCCACTGGCCAACGAGCAGGTTCTACTTCTATAATCATTGAAGGGATAAATTAAGACCAAGTTCTTTTTTTTTTTTTTTGTCAATTCACCTTTTTGTATATATTTGGAACAGACAATAGCAACCTTTTTCAGCCATATTATGACAGCCATAGGAGGAAATTCTGCTGGGCCAGGTTAGTTAAGCTTCTTTAGTTTGAAATATATTTTGTTATATCAATATACATGCTTTTCTTCCCTCTGTTATGTTGGCTATCATCAATATTTATAGCTTAATTCGCTATGCTAATAGCAGGTGATGCAGTGGTTAATGTCTACATCAATCATGAAAAGAAGTTTGCATTTGTAGAAATGAGAACAGTTGAAGAAGCAAGTAATGCCATGGCGTTAGACGGGATCATCTTTGAGGCATGACCAGTTACTATAAACCTTTTTTAATCACTTGCTTATGTACGCACATGCACACATGTTTTTGTGTATCTGTGCGTGTGATAGTATTTTCTCATTTTATATATTTTCTTTTTTTACCAGGGAGTCTCTGTTAGAGTCAGAAGGCCTACAGACTACAATCCCTCACTAGCTGCAACACTTGGTCCTAGCCAACCAAATCCGAACCTTAATTTAGCTGCTGCCGGGCTTACCCCAGGGTAAGTTTTTATTCTTATATGTTAATTTATTGCAACTGTATGTTAACATTCATTGCTTTTAAGCTGGATCTATGGGGTTTTTAGATTTGTGTCTTGGGATGGATTATCGCGATTTGAACCTTCTACTAAACAACTTTTATGGATAAACAATTTTTGTCTATCTGATTATTTATAAAAAAATCACTTTTACATAATCATTTTGATTACAGCTGCAACAAAAATGATTATATTAGGGTAGAATAATATTGCCTATCTGTTCATTTAACCTGGTTTGAGAAACTCTCTCATTTTGGAAAATGTCTCCTTTTTTCACAATATTCTCTTTTCAGTCATTTCAGCTGTTGCTTCCTAACTTACTGGGGTTTGTCGAACACTCTAACATCTAACTATTACAACTTCAAACACCAGACTCATCTAAACGCTATCTTACAGCCCGTTTTCGGGCAGCTAATTAAACGATTCTGATCATTCATTGTCACATAATCATTTTTGATATGAACATCCAAACATCCCCTTAGTAGTAGACTAATAGTCAAGGTTTTAAGCGGTGTTTGATGCCACATCCTCTTGTCCTGAAGTCATAAATTGGAAACTTAATGGATCTAACGTCATCTCCAACCCGTAAATGACTAGTAACATTATCATAATGCCCAATGCCCCCTGTAGCAATAGTGGATTCAGTCGTTTTGTTGTTGCTTATCATACTCTTATTTATCACTGTGAAACTAAGTTTGCTATGTTTGGTATAATTAGTGGCATTGGTGGAGCTGAAGGACCCGATCGTATATTTGTTGGGGGATTACCATATTACTTCACTGAGGTACAGATAAGGGAGCTGCTAGAGTCCTTTGGGTATGTGCTTTATGAGTGACGCTTATTAATATTGTTACCAAACAGATATTTATTAGAATGTACTTGTGATTCATTGCAAATCTTTAATGATTCAGACCGTTGCGTGGGTTTGACCTTGTTAAGGACAGAGATACTGGAAATTCCAAAGGATACGGGTTCTGTGTCTATGAGGTAAGAGCTAAACTTTGATCTTAGTTAAGGCCTTAATGGCCTGAACCTTGTTATTTTCTGATTCGCAATTCATTTTGTCTATCCGTATTTTTGTAATATATTTATATATTAATATACCTTTTATACATGTTTCATAAGAACATTTTACCTTTTGACAGTTGACACATGGGTTTTGCTTTATAATAGTTTTCCCATTAGTAAATAGGTTGAAGTTCAACCTGTTTACTTGAAAATGGGCCTATTTGTGCTGTGTTAAAAAATTAGGTGAAACTGGTCAATCGGGTTGAAAGTCGTCCAAAGTGTTACGTGAATTTTTTAATCTCCTAAATTGATTTGTTCTAAAAAGTATCAACTATATATTATTCTAACAAAATAGATTTTGGGTATAATTGGACCATAAAAAGTGTTGGTGATCAACTCAACTCAACCTGAACCGAACCCGCCTTGAGTTCTTGACCTAAAGTCCTAAACTAAATATCCAACCCACGCATTTTGCCACCTCCTAAGTTTTATCAATGAAACTTTATCCAGACATCTGATATCTTAAACAATTATTGTTAATATCTGTAGGCTAATTGTCCATCCTGTACTTTCTTTACTTGTTTAGTATTATTATTCTGTCCTATCAATTTAATAAATAATAAAGTTATTGACTTGTCTTCAGGATCAAGCAGCTACAGACGTTGCTTGTGCTGCATTGAATGGATTAAAAATGGGTGATAAAACATTGACAGTTAGGCGTGCAACCATCAGGTTTGTGTGTGAAAGTAGTTTGACGATAACTTATGATAGCATCTGAATTTGTTATCAAAACATGAATATAGTTCTATAATTGTTCAAAATTCAGCGATGTATTTTTTTCTATGGTGCAAGGACACAAGAGATACGGGTGGGTGATACATAAAAACTACCATGATACACAAACTATAATAAGTTGATCATACGATGGTGTGTGTTTTACATGCTTGTAAAGGCATATAATAGATCTAAAGTTAAAAGAATGCGCAAAGTTGTCTCATGTATATCCATTGCTTATTTGTGATTGATTAAATAGGCTGTTGTAGAAAATAGCGTTTGGATGTGTTTATGCTGTTTGAAGTTGTAATAATTACATAACAGATGTTTTGGTTGTTTTACAGAATTTGATTATTTAAGAATTTAATAGATAAATGATCAAAAAGGTAAAAGTGGCTGGTTTGTAAAATGAAATTTGTTCTCAAATAAAACACTAATTACCCAAAACAAATTTATTTTAAGTAATCTTATAATCAGACGCCGAATGTACTAGAGACAATAGTTTTTAATTGATATTATTTGAACAAGTCGTCCATCTCGGGTGTGTTGATAAATAATAATCGGGGCACTTACATGGACATACATTTAAATTTTACAGCAGTGGACAAATGAAATCGGAACAGGAGACTATATTAGCCCAGGCACAGCAACATATAGCTATGCAGGTAGCACAAACTCTACATCTTTTGGGTTGATATTTTGTAATGATAATATTAATACTAATAATATCTGCTTTTTTGTTGTAGAAAATCGCTCTACAGGTTGGTGGATTTAATCTTCCTGGATTGCCTAGAGGACCTGATGAGGTTCCAACTAAAGTTTTGTGCTTGACCGAGGTACTGAACCACGATCTAACTAACTGTTCTATCCCACCCTGTGTAATTTCGACTCATTTGCTTGAAATGGGTTGCCCAAATTTAAAGTTAAAACGGGGTTGAGTGTATCAAACGGATTGAAAGTCACCCAGACATATGCTTAAAAGCAGTTATTCTAATCTTATTCAATAGTTTAATTATTTGTCGGATTACTAAATATGGAAAATAGTTTTGATTAAGTAGGCCTAACTCAACATTGAAATTATCGGTTTTGACCTGTTACCCACCCATTATGCCACCGCTAGAAATGAGTTTCTGCATATGATGTTTTCAAATGTTATTGGTATAATTATGACATTTGGTTGCAATGAAGGTGATAAGCACGGATGACTTGATGGATGATGGAGAATACGAAGAAATATTAGAGGATATGAGGGAAGAAGGACGAAAATTTGGTAAAAGAATATTCTCCTATCTCTTTAATGGTTCATAAAGATTACATATGTAGAACTTGTTTTTCATGTTCGGTTCATTAATCCTAAGCTCTTGATGCATCTGTTTTGGGATTGATAGGTGATTTGACGAATGTTGTTATCCCTCGGCCTGACCCGAACGGAGAACAAGTTGATGGTCTTGGGAAGGTATGTATAAAGTCACCATCTTACTATGCAACATGAAAGCTGTTATCCTCTTTGTTTTAATTAATGGACAGTGTTGGTTGGGTAATGTGTCAAAATGGGTCAAGTTTTAATACATGTATAAACGGGTCGGGCTGGGTCAACTCGAAACACTGTTTCGTTCTTTTAGTTTAAAATTAGTATGTTAAAGATAATTACAAATTACAAATATAATAATCCATACGACCTGTCATCAGGTATTCTTGGAGTACGGTGACCCTTCCGATTGTGCAAAGGCAAAGGATTCTTTGGGTGGGCGGAAGTTTGGAGGTAACGTGGTGACCGCCATCTACTATCCCGAGGATAAATATTTCCAAGGGGAATACGGGGCTTAGATTATCTAGTTTATCATATTGTATTTTTGTTTTAGATTATATGTATTAATTTGAAAAATGGAACGACCAAGACATGTTTCGGTATTTTGTAAGTGAAACTTTTATTTTTGTGGGATTTTGGCGATCGTTTTTTTGGTTTAAAATTTGAAACAAACTGACCGGCTCGATTGGAACAGTAAGGCGACTGACTGAACTTTTGTCAAGAAAGCTTGGTCATGAAACCAAACTAAAGATGTCGACTAAACTGATTTCGCGTTGGAACCTATTTCTAATAATGAAATCATCTGACATAGAGATTGTCATCCCTTTTGGTTCACAAATTCGGTTACTTCCGAAGTTGTGACACAAATAACTCTGTTGTCAATGTCTACGCCAATCAATTCGAGCCAGAACGGGTTTGGTTTAAGACGGGCCATCTTAATAAAAGGTCATATTGGTTCGGATTAGAATGGGTTTTGACAACATTAGGTACGGTACGGGTTAGAAAACTAGGGTAATTGTACAATTAATGAGGTTTGCAAGGAATTCTCCCAACTTCTTAATTGTGAACTATCAAGAAACCCGCGTGATGCAGCGATGATAATTTATAGTTTGGTTGAATTCAATTTTTAGAGAAACTGATCTGAATTAAATCCGGTTGAATACAATTCGGTTAGATAGTGTAAACTATCCAATAAATTAGCTATAAAAAGCTTCAATATGCCAGTTCTAGAAAATAAAAAATTACTCACAATGTGCTGAAAATGACAAAGTACACAAAAAACAGGACAATAAGGGGCTGTTTGGTTGATTAAGTGCTGAATCATTAAGATGGTCTGAATGGTTAAGAGACTCTGAATGGTTAAGAGCTGAATCATTCAGCATCCCTTATTAGCTTAATGGTTCAGCACTTAATCATTCCATTCAGATGCTGAAACAAACAGTCTAAATGCTGAATGATTCAGACCTGAATGGTTAAGAGGCTGATTAAGAGGCTACTAAACAACCCCTAAATGTATCTCTTAACTGTAAATGGTATTGATGATCATATAGTCAGTGGCGGATCTTGAACAAAAAACCTGGTAAGGCCGGGTTCAATCTGGTAGGCCGGACTCAATAAATATAAATTTTTTTTGGAAATTTTCGGTAAAATTTACACTATGAAACGAAAAAACTGGGTGGGCCGACGGCCGGTCTGGCCCTAGTGAAGTTTGGAACATTAGATGTGGCTTGTATATATCATACATTCATACCTATGCAAACCTGGCACTATTATTCATGACTTGTTCTTGGTACGCCTTGTAATTTATGAGCAATATAAATCCATGAAGGCACAAAATATAGCCAACATAGAGGTGGTAAATGGTTGTGTTGGACGGGTTGAGTAATCGAATTGACCTGCCAACACTTATGGTTTGTTATGTTTTGGATGCTATATGACTAATGTCTTAGTTATGATTAGAAAAGTTACACTAATAATATCCTTTGAATAAATACGATTTGAACAGTTTGTAAGCATTTTGAATACAGTGGGCCACTGTATATAAATGTTGCACTTTATCCATTTCCTAGTTGACATGTTGGAGATAAAATACAACCAAAGTGGACACATCTTAACTCTACCGCGTGTTTCATATCTAAAGGCTCAATTAACCTAGGCAGACGCTCCTCTTTGATCAAAAACCGTGCATCGTTTAAATCAACTGTTGTTTGTACATTAGCCAAATTATGGTTAGCAAACACCTTGGCTTCTATGTGAAATAAAACGCTAGCCAATGCAGCTAAAATATATAAAATAACTATCATTACTATTTACTAAATATTGTGCAAGTAACAAGAGTTGTTTGAAAAGGTTTAATACAAAAAAAATTATTAGCAGAAGCCACTCAGAATATCAGAGCCAGGTTTCGATCCTGGGACCTGTGGGTTATGGGCCCACCACGCTTCCGCTGCGCCACTCTGATTTGTTGGTTATAATATTCAACTCATAATATTTAAACGTAAACGAGTCTGCTGTTATTATTTTATCTAGCCATATTAAATTAACTAGAAAATAGTAATATGGGATCAAGCTCCGTAACTAATTAAAATACGAATTCTTCCTTACATTTTTAATAAATCAATGCAACTTATTTCTCCCTTTTAATTTCTTTTTTTTTTTACTTGTTTTGAATCTCTCTTCTTCATAAATGACACATATTTAAATTGACTTATTACATTACATTATTTGATTTCCTGCTTATATTCTTTGCAAGGGGTGGAAGAGGTTACGGTTAGGTTGGTGAGACTTCAGGTCTTTTTATTGTTTCTTGGCTAGAGTTGGCATTACCTCCTTTTAAACCTCCCAATGGTGTTATCGGGTAATTAGACTCTTTATGGATAAAAGTGTAAGGAAAAAAAAATAGTGGTCGAGGTTATCATTTTTAAAATTTGGGTCAAGCACTCAAGCCAAGGAGTCTACGTGTCCAGTGTCATTTTTATTGGGGCACAATATATGTGTGTGTTTAAATAAAAAAACTCATTTAATATTAAAAGTTCAACCCAAGAATAATTCATTTATAACTTGAAATTATTAACCCATAAAGCCCCATAACAATTAACCCCAATATCCATTTATATCCGTTTAACCTACTAAATTAAAAAGGAATAAGGCCTAAGTGGCGTACTTTTTAAAGCTCGAATTGTTTATTACTATAGCTTTCATCATCACACACATAAAGATTTAGTTTAAATTATTTAATTCGTTAAGGCCTGCGGGACATAAATTTTAAGGCTCGAATTTGGTACGTAAATTCTGAGGGACGCTACTGGAGACACGACATAAGCATTTTATACAAATTAAGATGATTGTTGAAGGAAATCACAAAGACAAGCATATTCAATAATTGTGTTGGCAATACCCTCCACTTAAGTAAGCTATCGTGCCATTAACAATGAGCAACCCTAAAATTAACAAATGTTAAAGCCGTATATGCCTACATATATAATAATTAATGATCAGTTAATTATGTTAAAGCCGTATATGCCTATGAAATATTAATCATCATTTCATCACAGTAACTGGATGGGAAACAGTCAAAAACATACATATATGATAATTAATGATCGACAAAATTATAATTTTTGTCCTTTATTTTGAGCAAACTTATAGATCCGATCCTTTAAAAAGAATACTTTCAATCTTTGTTCTTTATTTCAATAGTGTTTTACAAACTTTGTCCTTTACACTAACTGGATTAGTTTTTCTCAGTTAAATACCTCACATGCTTGGCACATGAGGGTATATTTGTAATTTCCCATCTCTTTTAAGCTAATAATTCCCCTCATCCTTCTCCTCTTTTAACATTCAAAACCCTCAATCCTCCCCAAATACACAATCGTCAAAACCCTCAGTCTATGTTATCCAAACCATATATGATAATGATAGGTGATAATCAAAGAAAACCTCGCTACCTTATTCGTCAAGTACTTGACCAGTCTGATGTTGATGCACTTTACGGCGAGTTTAATCATTGATTCATTAAATTTGTTTTTTCTCACCATCCAAGGTTATAATAGAAGATATTACTGATGAAGAGATAACAACAATAGATCTTACTAAGATTTCAAAAGAAGATTAGCCTTAGGTTGGCATGACAGTACCAATGAGGTTGGAGAAAGTAGTGTCAATGTAGGAAATTTTAAGATTGATGATCAAGACTTTAACCCATTCTTTGGTGAACTAGCACCTATGATAAATCAAACAGTAGATGAGAATGTTGGAAATAAGGAAGCAGATGAGAATGTAGGAAATGCATATGAATATGACGGCAATGTAGATTAACCTCAGTTTAATGATGAAAACTCTGATGATGAAGATTCCAATGGTAAAAATTCTGATTCTGAACAATCTGATAAGGATAGTGACTTCCTAGTGGATATTGATAATCCTTTGCATGGCGTTGAAGTAGATTTGAGGGACTTTAGATTGCATACTGATGCAGAGATTGATAAATCATAGGCATGATGTTGAAGTAGATATGGAAGGGGATATGTTGGATAAGTTTGCACATTGGTGGATCACACCAACCAATGAACCGACATCTTGATCCCTGTACAGGACATGCATGGAAATGTCGACCAAGATTCCTTGAAGTCTAAGAAGTTCGTACAACAACTTGCCCACACCAACAAAACACCATGTTTAAATTACGAATTTAGTTTTGTTGTCTGGGTTTGGATTTGAAACCCTAGAAATTCAAATGGGGAAAGTGAAAGGGGACGGTGAATTAAAAGGATGGGGGAATTATCAGCTTAAAAGGGATGGAAAATTACAAATATACCATCGCGTGCCAAGCATGTGAGAGATTTAACTGAGAAAAACTAACCCAGTTAGTGTAAAGGACAAAGATTGTAACAAACTATTGAAATAAATGATAAAGACTGGAAGTATTATTTTTAAAGGATCTGATCCACAATTTTGCTCAAAATAAAGGACAAAAATTGTAATTTTGTATTAATGATCAGTTCATTATGTTAAAGCGAGTCTAAATCATGCGGAAAAAAACGTAGGTACCTACGCGTTATACGGCAACGCGCGGGCATTTCTACTAGTATTAAAAGTGTTCAGATTATGAGTGTCCAAATCAATGAGAAAAAGAAAAAAATGGATCCACAGTCAGAGATCGAATTATCCTTTTTTTGGAACGACAACTTCTATATATAAATATACAAACACGAACAACAAACTAAAACAAAAAAAAACATATAAGAAGACCACTTACAATAAATCCACAATGTCAAAATTCACCATTTATCCCATGCAATGAACTTGAGTTTCGATCTATGACTAACCTAAATAAACACATCTTCCTTTATAGACGCCACAATTGTTACCATTAGAAGGTTAAAATGTATGTTAAATCAACGGTCATTTTTTTACAGTTATTTTTATGACGTTTAAAAAAAGGGGGACGGGTTTATAAAATAAAAAACATTACCTTTTTCAATAAAAAAAAAATACGCAAACTCTTAACTTTAGATGACTAACTACTTTCAAACGCAAACAAATGGACACAAGAAAATCAAAGAGTGTGGCAAAGGGTGAAAGGGGAACCTCTAAATCAAGAGGATGCGGTTCAAGCAGTAGAGGTAGAGGTTCGGGTTCGATATCGGGTGCGGGGGAAGCTTATAGTCCCATGATTAGTTTTTCACAGAGTCAACCACTCCAAGCACCACAACCGTTTTATCAATAAACACAACCACTTCAACCACAATACAAACAATACCAACAATACTAACAACCCCAAAGCCAATACCCACCCAATTATTTTGCACATTATTTTACGTCACCTCAATTAACACCACAACAAAATAGAGAAGTTTGACGTGTTTGCAATAAGGAGTCCAAACGTTCATCAAGCAAATGATGATATAGAGTGATACCCCCACCGACGTGACAATGATGAGGAGGAAGAAGAATTTGTGCTAGAGACACAATTCAAGGCACATGAAGATGATGAAGAAGAACATAATTTAGGCGATGATGCGGAAGAGATGCTTGTTGTAGAAGATGAAGATGCAGAAGTTGATAAGTGGGGGAAAAAGAAATTTGGCAAGCGATCAAAAGATATGAAGTGGTCAATAGCACAAGAGGTTGCTTTCGCAAAATCTTGGTACTATGTTTTGATAAACTAAGTTTGACATACGGTTCAAACTTAATATCGTTATAACAAAATCTTTAAACACACTTTAAAGGCACAAAACTATAAACATCTATGTTGAATTTAGAACTTTAAAGATGACATATATGTGTTTGACTTTTCAAATTCAGGGTGGACAATTTTTTGGATTGATGTTTCTACTTTTATACACATGTATTTTCATTTTGCATATTCTCAAAATCAATTAATAAAGCTTTTTCATGTAACAAGTTAAACTTTAATTCAAAGTGTGTCATAAATTAAGATATAATTAAAAAAAGTACTACTTAATACTTTGGCTTATATTGCTTCAGTTTATACATAAACCAAATGACTTGAGCAAGAGTACCATCATAGATAACTACAACTTCGTAAACGGTTTGCAAGCATGTCATTTAATCTGTTGTGCTCCATTTCTATCAATTCAAGAAACAACACCAAAATCATGCAAGCATCATGTTGTTGCAAAGAGAAGCCAAAACTTTAGCAAGGCTTGGAACAAGACATCGCTCACAAAATTTTCACTAGTTCATGAGGTTAGAGGATATTATGATAATTTTCATCTCAAGTTAAATTTCTGGTTATTAGTCAACAACTGATTGGACCCAATGTTCATTACCGATTTACCAAGCTGAAATAATTGAAACCCATCGGTCTTTGAAATACCTTAATCGAAAATTATGGTTATGGCTCAAAACCAAATTGAGCCAAATAACAACTTGTGCACGCTCTGAAAAGCACCAACTGAAGTTTTGTGGTTCTCGCTGCAACGCGCGGGCAACCCACTGGTATTCTCATAATCAATTCAAAGACTTTACGAATACCATCGTGCCACCACTTACGGTTTATAGAATGTTTTTTTTTCTTCTGTAGGCTATAGCAAGTGCCGGTAATGTATTGATGTTGTGACAAACCGAACCGATTTTGACCGAATAACATCGTTGTTGGTATCCGTATTATCATAATCGTATTATGTTTTTCAATTAATGTAAACCACGCGTCAATATTTTTTTGTGCTTTATTTTTTGGTTTCCTTTTTCATTTGTTATACATAATGTTAGTATCATACAAATACTGTAATGAACCAAACGAATACTGACCAAATTCCAGCGAATACACGAGGAGAATTCCAGTAGTTAATATATAAGTTCAAAGCCCAAATGGTAAAAGTTTGTAAAATTAATGCATCGAATTTACAAAAACCATGTATGTAACAACATGGTTTGAAATAGTCGTATTATAACATAAGAATAACATATTTTGTTGGCAAGTGTAATTTTGACACTAACAAAAAATATGAACTTTGTTGTAACCAACCTTCAATTATCGTATTTAACTACAGATTTTTTACCAGATTATATTAAAAGATTATTTATCTACTTTATTTCATGTTATACAAGTACATGGTTGCTTTCATTCATGATACAGAGAAACGTATATCTTAAAAAAAATATTTATAATATCTGTTTAGGTAATTTTATATACCTTACATATTTTCTTTTCTATATAACTATATCTATCTATACATATAATAAACCAAAGCCATTTTAATGACATGACACTCAAAGAGGCATTCTCCTCTTTGAGTGTACCATGTGTCATCCCATGTGGCATTGAGATATTTTAGAGAAATTTTTTTTAAAAAAAAAATTGGATTTTTTTCTTTTATGTTTCCTCCCATAATTTTTAAACGTTAATATCTTTTATATACGAGATTTTTTAAAGAAAAAAATTACACCAAATTAACGAGCGTTTTATTATCTTTCCAACGAGTACCATAGTGCTATATAAAAAACGGAGAAAAAAAAACGACTATTTTTTGTGGGGTTTTGTTCATACAGAAAAAAAACACAAAGCGTTCAGATAAATCCTTAATCATGTATAGACAAGTCACTAATCTATAACTTATAATAAAAGAATTGAACTTTGATGATGTGGCATTCAATGGAGGCCTCAACCCCCCTTGAATGTGCCACGTGGCATCATGTAAGATTTTTTAATTTTGAGTTTTTTTAATAAATGTATATATATTATAATTATTTTAGGAAAAGATAAGAATTTAAAAACAAAATTAAATTTTCTCTCTAATGTTTCCTCCCATAACTTTTAAACGTTAATATCTTTTATATACGAGATTTCTTAAAGAAAAAAATTACACCAAATTAACGAGCATTTTATTATCTTTCCAACGAGTACCATAGTGCTATATAAAAAACGGAGAAAAAAAACAACTATTTTTGTGGGGTTTTGTTTTCAAATACATTTTACTCTACTAATAAATCACAAACGATAAACATAACTTCATAAGCAGAGATTTTTTTTTTTATATTTGAATATGATAACTTATGGCAGAAATTTGTTTAAAATAAATAATAATAATAATAATAATATTATTATTATTCATTAATCATGTATTGGCAAATCATTAATTATGTTGTCATATTAGATATTTTATTATGTTATATTAGATATTTCAACCCCGGGACACTCCCGGGATAAAAGCTAGTTATATTCAAATCAGTAAATATGAATTCTATTTTCAACATGCGTTAGCATTGGAGTTATACATTGTTTTAGGTTAGATATTAATATTAAAGTTATACATTGTTTAAGGTTAGGTGTTAACATTGGAGATACATTTTTAATTGTTTTAGGTTAGGTGCTACCTGAAGCTTTCTTTCATTTAACTGTAAAGCAAATCATTCTATTTCATATGTAAAATTAGTATGTCATATCAGATTTTTCAACCCCGGGATGTTCCCGGGGTATAATCTAGTTACTTTATACATTATGTACTTTCAAGTGTTTTAGTGAGGAAAATAATAGTTACAGTAACCAATCAAAACTTTTTTTAATTAAAAAAAACATCCAAGTATTAAGACTGTTTTATTACCATAACATTTTTTTTACAATTAACAAAGCTGAGCGACGTAAATGAAATAAGTAAGGAACTTTAGTTCTATCTAGTGAAATTTTCACGAAAATTTAAAAATGTTTAAAAAAACTAATTACTAAATAGTAACCTTGAATCACTCTGATTTTCAATACTCACAAAAGTTTGGTTGGCTTTAGAGTTAATAAAAGCATTTACCGAATTTAGCCGGGATGTCAATAGTGTTGGATTGACTGATCGAATTATTTGATCCAAAAGCATCCCATATTTTTACACATGCCAAAAAAACACTAAACTTAACCCACACACACTTAAAATCATGTAATCTATTTACCCCAACTTGTCAAATAAGTTGGTGTAGAATAATCAAGTTGTAAACGTGTTAATCAAATTTAAGAATTTGTAAAAATTACATAAATGAGTTAAGCTTAAACTTGTCATAAATGAATTAAACAAGTCAACCTATTTAATTCCACGTATCAGATATTACAATCAAAAGTCTGAATATTTTCGTGGAATATTCGTATAGTGAAGCTAAATAAATTTTTAATTACTTTTTTTTGAACGACCAACAAATCAATCCCAAGCACTCTCGAAGTACCCACTGGACAAAGGAGTACTTCGAGAGTAACCCGGGTCCACTAGTAATTTCACACCAGTTTCCGATAAAAACCTGCCGCCCGAAGGCCCACTAAGGTAAAACCTGGCCCACCAAAAGCATTTTGGTGCCGGCAGGATTCGAACTCCCCACCTATAATAAGAAAAGCAAGGAGAGTGTCAGTCCACCTTAACTTTTTTAATTACTATTACATTATATTTTGTTAACCAAACTATAACATATACAATAATACTAAAAAAAACCAATGATCACCGGCTCAGCTGATTTGAGGTAGGAAGGTTTACCTCCTTGGAGGGTTCCTGCCCGGGTTTGGTCTCAGGTTCGATTCCCACACCGAAAAAATAACCGTTGGGTTTGAAAGGAGAAACCCGTGTGGTTCATATGAGATTCGATCCTGGGCAGTGGTCGCTTTGTAACACAGGGTTTACCGCTGAAACACTACTTTCCCAAAAAAAAAAAAAAAAGTAAAAAAAAACATAAAGCAAAGCATTAAGTCTCTCACTTCCGTTTTGTGCCACTCGAGCCAACCAACGGTCAAACAGTTACCATACAAAAAAATATATATATAAAAAACACATTTCTTTAAATTTAATAATATACAGTAATAATATTAATACGTTGTTCAATAAAGTTAAAACTACAAAACTGTAGAACCAATATGTGTGCTTGCTTTTTGCCGCTACATCACATCATCATCATCTCTCTTCAAATTTTAGGGTTCATTCACTCTGTTCTGCACAAATCTTGCTCACATTGTAAGTTTTACTTCAATTCATTCATGGGTTGTAAGTTTTACATGAATTCATTCATGGGTAATGGGTTATTATCTTTTTTTGCTTAGTTTCATTATATCATTGGAAAATGTGCTCAATTTTGTTATCTTTTATTTCATTTTTAGACTTTTAATCTTTTTTGCTTAGTTTTATCATATCAGTGGAAAATGTGCTTAATTTAGCTATCTTTTTTTTAATCTCATTTTACATGAATTTATTCATGGGTTATAATCTTTTTTGCTCATTTTCATCATGTAGTGGAAAATGTGCTTAATTTAGTTATCTTTTATTTCATTTTACATGAATTCATTAATGGGTTTAATTTTATGTTTTTGCTCATTTTCATCATATAAGTGGAAATGTGCTTATTTTAGTTATCTTTTATCTAATTTTTCATGAATTTATTCATTGGTTTTAATCTTTTTTTTTTTTTTTTTTTTGCTCTTTTTCATCATATAAGTGGAAAATGTGCTTAGTTTAGTTATCTTTTTAGCTATATATACCATGTTTATTGGTAGCATGCATGGGCGAAGCTTGCCGGAGGGATGTCCGTCCGGCCCTCGTTTTTTTGCTCAGTAGTGTAAATTTATGTGTATTTTGTCCGAAAATATTATACGTATTGAGCCCCCCTATATATTTGTTCAAGCTCCACCACTGATTGATAGGGATTAAAGGAATTCAAGTTTTTGTGTAGTTTTCTTAAATCTAATATTTGTACAAAGTTTTGAGTTACTTTTTTCGTTAATAAACTGGTTTGGTGTTAACCATAGTTTTATGTTCGTTGGAGTATCGACTAGGACTTGACATCTTTTCTGTTTAAGAATCAATCTTTTGATTTATTAAACAAATTTGCTTTCAGTTGGAATCTTTGGAGACCATTAAAGTTGAAATCTTTTGGCTTAATTTAATGATGAGGGATTCAAAACTCAAGCTTTATGCAGTCGCTGTTGTCGGTTTACTGTCAATTTCAACCATACCAAATTGTTTTGGGTATACTGATCCTAGTGATGGTAAGTCTTTACTCAATGACTGATTTTTTAATTTTTAGTCATTGACATATAATTCATTAAGTTTACAAACAGTAGCTTTAACGCCTTATGCAAATCCTGGATTGTCCGACCTCAAATACCAAATGTCCGAATCAACCCCCCTTGAAAGCCACATGCCAAGTGCGAGCTGCATTTAGCATGATTTCATTGGTTAGCAGGGTACTGATAGGGTCCTCTTTTCCTGTAACGTGTTCTCTTGGGCAAAATAGACGATATTGTGGTTGATAAGGTGTTAAAATAGCACTATTTTTTTTAAACAAAGCATTGTTCTTGAGAAAATGCTAACAACTAATCAATTTTTAGTTAATTATTATTATTATTGTTATTATTAATAATTTTATACGAATTCTTTATTACAGTTGTAGCGATAAACAGTCTATACGTTGCCCTCGGCATGCCTCCTCTTCTGGGGTGGTTATTTGCAGGAGGAGATCCATGTTTAGAAGGTTGGCAAGGCGTCCAATGCGTGAATTCCAACATAACCGGGATGTATGAAATAAATTATCATATTTTCTTGAAAAATCTTTATGACCAATGCGATAATTACCTATGAATATACGCAGAGTCCTTAACAATGCTAGCTTGGGAGGTGAACTCAGTGAGAATTTGGGAGCTTTTGCTTCAATCATACAAATGTGAGTGACAAAACTATTTCACTAAGTTTGTAATTTTCTTCATGTTGGTATTTTATCATCAATCTTTGAATGTGCAGAGATTTAAGCAATAACCACATCGGAGGCAGTATCCCATCAGATTTGCCTTTTACATTGAAGACCTTGTATGTTATGCTTTTTTTTTTTTTTTTTGAAAAATCTTGCAAGGATTGAAAATCTTTGTTTTTTGTTTTCAAATCTTTTTAATTTTTTTATTAGATTTCTATCTGGGAACCAATTTACCGTAGCATACCTGAATCTTTGTCTATGCTAGCCCAACTGACAGACTTGTAAGTTTTGTGTTTACTTATTATCGTCATCAAGCTTTTATGTAATCTTCATTCATCTAACAACTTTTTTATTTTATATGTTATAGGTCTTTGAACAACAATCATCTAAGCGGTGTCATTCCAGATTCCTTTCAACAACTTACGACTTTGACTAACCTGTACGCCTTCTTTTTGCTAATCCTAATGTTTCATTTATGTTATTATCGAGACAAGTTTTGTATACCATGGAATTGAGTCATGTATCCAAACTCTCACAAAATGCAAAAGGTTGTGTACAAAATAACAAAAACATCCGTTCCCAATCCTTGAGGTGGTAGTTTTCTTCCGTTTACTTCTGAATGGGTCGATTTGGGTCAAAAGGGAGAATATAGAAAGAATAGTCAAAAGAGAAATGGGTCAAACACGTCAAAAGTCACCCATATCGTAATTTTATTGCATATTTGTAATAATATAGAAATCATACTTTCCACACTAGTTATGTACAATAAGCATAAAAACTATGGACACAATGTTTTGGATCAACTTGACATGGGGACATATTTCTCGACCTGTTGCTACCTTTAGTAAATAAGTATGTCATGTTTATAACTTGTAGACAATTTTTGAATTTAATGTCTTGTTGCAGGGATTTATCTGCTAATAATCTAAATGGTCCTTTACCTCTTTCCATGGCGAACTTGTCATCACTTTCCACGTTGTAAGACACATTGTTTATACGCTTTAAGACATTACTTGTTGCACAATAAGACACATCGTTTATACGCTTTAAGACATTACTTGTTGCACAAGTTCTATGCTTATCAATGCTAGAAACTAAAATGTGATATCCTATTTCATATTTTCTGCAACCATTCTCAAGATTAGCATCATATCGTATCCCCCTTCCTGGTTCTAATTTTGGTGACCAACTTTATTTGAGTATTTTTTAAGTACATTTTTTTTGCAGGCACTTAAATGATAATTATCTTACCGGTGTACTAGATGTGTTGCAAGATCTTCCCCTTATTGATTTGTACTACATTTTTTTTTCCATACCAAACTTCTCTAAATGATTATAATTTCATCTTTTTTTGGCTTTGATAATTATTTATGATCACTTGAAATATTTTTTTTTGTTGTAACATAGGGATATTGAGAATAATCTTTTCTCCGGGCCAATACCCCCGAAATTGTTGAGCATTCCAAATTTCAGGTAAAAATATGCTTTCTATTACGGTTACATCCAAAACAGTGTTATTCTGTGTTCCATGAAAATTGTAACATTTTTTAGGAAAATAGAGAACCTTTTGTCATTATTGAAGCCGGAAGGGCGTCTTAGACTATTCAAAGATTCGATATTATTGCATGAAAATAATAGTTAAAGATTCATATGTGCAATGCAGAAGCAAAGGAAACCCCTTTAATACAACTGTTATTCCTTCACCACCAGCCTTGTCTCCAATGCCATCAACATTCGAGTCACAACCACCAGGCTTTGTAGCATTTGGACCGTCTTCTTCAGAGCTATCGCATCCTTCCAAGTCTTCGTTGAGTAAAATGGTGGTGTGGGTTGCCATTGTTGGATTCTTGATTCTTGTTTTACTTGCACTTGGATGTTGCATTTTTTTGTCAAGATGGCGCAAAGAGAAGTCAACCTTCAAAGTTGGTGATCATACGAAGAACACTATGCTAAACATGTCTTCCTCATATCAATCTCATCAAAAAGAGAATGGTAAGCTTAATGTTTTCCTTTCTGTATGCTTTGCTCCATTTATTCTAAATGAAATCGGCCAACTTCACTTTTGGATCAAACCAAATATTTTTAACATCAATTCAGATATAAATGATACCATCGTACCATCGTTTTACATGCTTGTTTATACACAAAAGGGATAAAAAAACTAATCAAATTGTAACAACCTATGCTGACGTGCCAACTAACATAACTAACTTGTACGGTAAGTTTACACTTTGGATTTTCTTTAGAAAAAATCTGAAATTTAGAAGTTAATAGTTTTTTTTATATCCAACTGTATGATATGTGATTCTGCGCAGAAACTCCATCGAATAATAATGAAAGAAATGACTCATGGCCAAGGTCCAAAGCTAGAGAGGAAAAAACGGAAACGATTTCCAAGAATCCACCACCACCTTTACCTCCCCAACTTCTTACTGGAGAAACAATAGTTGTAAAACCGGTGCCAATTCCAACAACGGGTCAAAATATTTCAAGAAACATAGATTCTCCAAGATCTTTCTCAATTTCATCCCTTCAACAGTATACAGATAGCTTTTCTCAAGAAAATCTTATTGGTAGAGGCATGCTTGGCACGGTGTATAAGGCCCAACTTCCTAATGGGAAGGTAATGTTTTCTTAAGTTAATGTGAAAAATGGTATAGAATCTACGGCCCGTAACCTCAACTCTTTTTGAGTATTCGAATCCAGATATCATTGTGTTGGCCACCGCCAGATATCACCTGCATGCTTGCAACATATATAAGCAAGGTTGATGAGTTTAATGGTATAGTTGGCGGGTTGGGTAATGGGTCAAAGCAGGTAAGTTCTTATGAAGGATAAGAACCGGGTTGAGTTGACCTATTGCAACAAAATGATCATTAAATGACTGTCTAATGGTAAAGTAATACAACTTATTGGAGAGATTTTAGTTTCATTCACAAACTATTAATACAATGTTTTTTGTTTTACCCATTTGGCGTGTTACCGATAAAAATATAAAATGCAACCCAAGTTGACCCATATGGCCATATTCATGTAAATAGGTTGAAATTTCCATGTTTACTATCAACTTATTCATTAACTTTTTATTTTTTTAGATACTGGCCGTAAAGAGACTGGAGAATGCAGATTCAAGGCAATGGAGTGATGAAGATTTCATGAACTTGGTGTCAAATGTCTTAAAACTTCAAAACGAAAACATAGTTGGACTCGTCGGCTACTGTTGTGAACACGGTCAAAGACTTTTTGTCTATGAACACTGTAAAAATGGGACATTACATGAAGCACTGCATCTTGATGAAGATATTCATGAGAAACTTTCATGGAAAGCTCGTGTGAATATGGCACTTCAAGCTGCAAAAGCATTGGAGTGAGTGTAAATACGGAAAATTTAGATCACAAGTATGAATTATGAGTGTTTTATCTTTTAAATGTAATGCTTATTAGGTACTTGCATGAGGTTTGTCAACCACTCGTTGTCCACCGAAACTTCAAGTCTGCAAATATTCTGCTTGATGAAGAGCTTAATGTGCATGTTTCAGATTGCGGTTTGGCTCCATTATTACCATTGAGCCACATTAGTCAGGTAGAGATCATGTATAACAACCTCACATTGAAATTATTATAACTGATTTTGACAGTTGGATTATTATTATTATATCAGTTGCAAGGTTCAGGATATGGTGCACCTGAATTGGAGTCAGGAAGTTATACTTACCAAAGTGATGTTTACAGCTTCGGAGTTGTTATGTTAGAACTTCTCACCGGTCGAAAACCACATGACAGGTTATCCATCTAACAAATCAACTTTTGACTTTAGAGATTCAAACTTGATACTTTCAAGTATGAACTACATTTAATCTTTCATATTATCTAAAAACCAAAGCAGTTAATGCGGTGGGAAATCGAATATTAGTCAAGGGCCGATATTTGAGATATAGGTTATAGTGGTGGGATATCGGTGAGATATCAGTATTTTATATCATGCAGAATTTAATATATATATATATATATATACATATATACACACACACACATATATATAACCTAAAACAAAATCTTATATAATACTAAATTACTAACA
This sequence comes from Ambrosia x helenae, assembly GCA_030844895.1. Taxonomy (NCBI): domain Eukaryota; kingdom Viridiplantae; phylum Streptophyta; class Magnoliopsida; order Asterales; family Asteraceae; genus Ambrosia; species Ambrosia x helenae. Next base: position 218,804 of record JAUTDX010000235.1, read on the forward strand.
GTAATACTAAAAGTCAAGACTCCAATTCGCAGTCTAGAAGTGTTCAGTTAGGATTCTAGAAGTGTTATTGGGCAGTTGGCCTCTTAATGTTTATGAGCGTATTCTAAAAAAATGATTTTTATGGGCTTATAGTTTAATTTGGCCAACAAAAAAACAAAATCTGGAAATATGGCGCTATGACCGACATTTGAGAATCAAAATATAGGTGGGATATCGGTAAATATCACCGATAATATCGGTACCGATATTTGCCACTGATATTTGACACCAAATACCAAGGTCCGATAACCGATATCCCACCGATATCTTGCCGATATCCCGCCGATATCCCACTGATATTAACTGCATAGCTAAAAACCGCATCGAATTTTCCAAATTTTATAAAAGAAATAAAGTAGAGGTGGCGTATCGACCCAAATTTTAAATTTTGTAATCACTCATTTTACCTGATCCCTTTTTGACCCGTTACATGAGTCGCCAATTTTACCACCTTTAAGATGAAACACTTGTTGTATAGTTGAAAAATAACTACTATGATACTAATAGATCAAGAGCCCGTGGGGAGCAGTATTTGGTAAGATGGGCGGTTCCTAGGCTTCATGATATTGAAGCGTTGTCAAGAATGGTAGATCCTTCTCTCGATTCCGCTTATTCATCCAAGTCTTTATCTCGCTTCGCAGATATTATTTCTCTTTGCGTTCAGGTAAACTTTTCTTTTGTGCATACATGCATTCTTTCCGGTTTTCATTATTTAAAAGATTTGGACTTTTCGGTAATATGCATCACTCATGCCTATGTCACCATGTGTGACATGATATACTATAGTGAGTCCCAATTTTTAAGACTATTATTCAACAATAAAGTTTAAAGGTTGTTTGACTTTTCGGGTCTAAAAGACTGGCCCAGATTTCATCTCTACATCAAACAGTCTGACTTGGGGTGCAAGAAAGACTGTTGATTTAACCTCAAAAGTCAAAGAATGGATGGTTTACTTGACTAATAGTCAAGTCAACATCAAGATTTTGTCTACTTTAATGCATCATGTATTAGAGTAACTATAGATTTGACCTCTAAAGTAAAAGAATGGATGGTTTGCTTGTTTCAACCTTTTTTTATTTAATCATTGTAGCTTAAGTCATTCAAATCTTGTACTTTTCTGTAGGCCGAACCGGAGTTTAGACCACCAATGTCAGAAATCGTGCAGTATCTCGAGCATATGACCAATATGAAGGATTGAAGCTATTTCACATGTGGTCATTGTCAATTTGTAGAAATGTCAAGGCAGCAGATTCTTTGATTCTACTTCGTCGGAAGATTGTCAGGCTGACAATTTTCTTCATGGGACTTTGCTAGTCTTCTAGTTTAAGTTTGGAATTTTTGTCAATTTGTTGGTTAAATTTGTTTGTTTTGTGGTTGTGCAACTGCTTTTTGTGTTATGGTATATTCAAATTCTTTTTCTTATTTAGTAAGCTAACTAAGAACATTATTGTAATGTGGAGATGCAACTATATATTTTGTGAAGGGTCCTTTTAGTAATTTGGACTCCGTATGGTTTGCTACAGTTTTTATAGTTTTTACGCTAAGGGTTAAACAAGTCGTGTTCAAAAATTTTACACTAATCTAAATAGGACTAGTGTATTCATAGTGTTTAATCATTAAGAAAATTGACAAACAAAACATGTTAGTTAGGCTTGATTTTGATAACTAGCCTAATAAGAGTATAGATGTTAGTCTTATGAGATATTGTGTAATAATTGGATGAAAAGTTGAAGGTTAATTTCAAGCATTTTGATTTTTGGTAGACAGTTGTGTTTGTTTTGAGCTATGCTACATACCTATTCTATACTCTATATAACAAAAATGTGATTTTAAATCATTTTAAACTCGTTTAAGTAAATCACATTTTTAAACAAATAATCCTTAAAAACATAATGTAGATTTCTAAATCAACTAACCTATGATTTTTAAACAACAATAGTTTTAAGTGAGACCACATCATACAACCTCAGTATAACTTACAGAAAACATGTTCAATTTCTACCGACATATCATCCAAACGGTAGGTTCCATCTTCTTGCGATACGTATAACAAAAACAAGATTCAGCTACACGAATAATCGTGTCATGATTTGCATTAAATCTTTATCTGATTCTCATATGTTTTCAATTTTTTAAACATGACATATATATTATTATTGTTTAAAGAATTTTAATACTTAATTACTTTATGACAAAACTAAAAATCCAATTTTGAAGGTAACAGCATGATTGTAAAAATCCCGCTTTGTCTCTTATTAATCACCGATTAATCGCGAGTCAGAGGTTCACTGAAACTGAGTAAACACCAATTAATCGTTAGTTGGTGAGTGTCTAGCGATTCGAGTCAAATTCAGGTCATAATCCGTAATTTTTGGGTCATATACCAACAAAAACCTGTAAATTCTGCCGATTAGTCCTGTACACCTAAAGATATGAGTTGAGGAAGAGGTTAAAACATCATGCTTTTTTAAAAAAAACTACATATAAAATGTGTATGTATATATAGGGGAGGGTTAGTATATTTATATATAGGGGAGGGTTATCTTGAGAACGCTAAATATCACGAGAACCTTGAGAACAAATGAGAAAACCTATCAAAATCATTTTTTTTCAATACAAATCTATTTATAATTAAAATATAACATTAAAAAAATGAAAATTCTTTTCAAATTATTCATCTTTTCTTGCAAAAACACTCTAAAATTAACTTTTTACGCATGTGTAAATGAAACAGTTTACACATGTATAAACAGTGAATTTACACATGTGTAAAAACAATTTATTTTCGTATACGTTTGAATTTTTACGCGTAAATTGTGTTTTTGAGATTGTATTTTAGTAATAAAGATAAGTGTAAAAAGAAATTTTGAATTTCAATGGTTCGATGGCGTTCTCGCGGTTCGCACGAAATATATGTGTTCTCAAATTAACTTTCACCTGTATATATATAAAACTAAATATTACATATAAAATCCAAATCTGATTAATCCCAAATAATGCCGATTAATTGCTAGTTAGTACCTTACCGACCGACCAGTGCCTACTCGCCTAGTGATACTAAAGGTAAAGGTAAAAAAATAAAATAAAACAAAATTTTGATTGTTGGAACAGGGGTAGTTTCATGCCTATCTTAGAGAGAGAGAGTGGAACAGAGATTTTACAGGAAAACCATTCTTCCAAACAATTTCAAAATCTTTGTTTCTCCAATTCCAACCAATTATTATTCCATTCATTTAACCATAACCCTTCATCCCTCAATCAAATATTCAAAACCCTATATTTATTCCCCCTTTTTTTAAGTACACAAATTGGTGCTTTTTCCGATCACCGCCCCTGGTTTTCCGCAATTCTTTTGCTAACGTGCGCACTTTTTTTATTATTATTATTTTTTTAATTTTTTATTAATTTTTGGCGGGTAAAAATGGGTGATGACGTCAGCGTGGGTGTGAAGAAGGTATGGGGCACGTGGGAAGAGCTTATCCTTGGTGGTGCTGTTCTCCGGCATGGTACCGGCGATTGGGATATTATTTCGTCGGAGCTCCGTACCCGAACCCTTTACCCGTTTTACTTTACCCCTCAGGTTTGGCTTTTTTACTGTTTCATTATTATTATTATTATTATTATTATTATTATTATTATTATTCTTGGAATGTGAGATTGAATATATGATTGGACACGTTTTTATGTTCATGTTTGTTTAGTTGAAGAAAATGGGGATGTTTGTGTTTGTTTATGTTCGTTTGTTTAAACATAAACGAATAGTTTCACGAACATAAATAAATAAATTTAAACATATATAATTTAACAAACATAAATGAACGAAGAAAAGTTTGAGTTCGTTAGTTTATTTAATAAATGAACTTCCTGCCGAACAAGTTCACGAATAGTTCATGATCGTTCGGTTCATTTATAGGCTTAGTTTTGACCCTTTGTTTTTTGTGTATATATATTTTGTCATGCGGGCCAGTGTTTGTGATTTTTTAAAATTTAATATAAACTGGTGGTTTTGAATTAAGAAGAATGAATGGTGGAATTAAGTTGTTTGTGTCGGCTAAACCAGATCGTGAACACCCTTGGTTTGTATGGTTAAGACTTGGTTATGTCAGTCAATCAATCAATCGTACCCAATAAATCACACAAATAGCAAAGCTATTAATAGGGTTTGGGGAGGGTGGAATGTAGGCAACCCTTACCTCTGTCCCTGGATAGAGAGACTGCTTCCAGAGAGACCCTCAGCTCGAAAACAAACAACAAACATAAAAACAGAGCTAAAAGAAAACATATAGAAAATTGGCAAACACATGCAATGATGCCCTTCTTAATATCAAGCGGGCATACAAGGACAGGAAGACCATCATATGCATAATCCACCTTAAGAGTAAGATTATTTATGCCCTTATGACCCAGCTAAAGAACTACTGTACAATAACCCAAAAGTCCTTAACCTTAATCCTACGCCTCCACGAATTCCTATAATGGACCATGTCCTTAGAGAGGTGCATCTCTAGAAAATCATGCCTAATTTGTTTGTCCCAAGTTAATTTGGGTCTACCTCAACTCCTCATCCCATCCACATTGAGTCTTTCCATTGTTCTAACTAGCGCCGTCGTCTACCTCCTCACATGCTCAAACCATCTCAATCTCCCCTCCTTAATCTTATCAGAAATACTAGTCACTCTTAACCTCTCCCTAAAAACCTCATTTCTTATACGGTCTGACCTTGTGTGTCCACACATCCATCTTAGCATCCTCATCTCTGCCACCTCCATCTTGCATACTTGTGTCTTCTTGATGGCCCAACAATCTGTCCCATATAGCATAGCAGGTCTAGCTGCAACCCTATAAAATTTCCCTTTTAACTTAGTTGGGAACCTTCTATCGCACAATATCCCAGATGCAGCTTTCCACCTACACCAACCATCCTGTATACGGTGTGCTACGGCACTATCTCTCTCTCTATCGTTTTGTATAAACAATCCTAAATACTTGAACTTAGTTGCCTGAGGAACCACTTGACCCTCAATGGTGATCTGGGTGTGATTGTCATCACCTACACCATTGAAATCACAGTAAAGATACTTAGTCTTAGAGCGACTATCCTTAAACCATTGCCCTCTAAAGCTGCTCGCCACTCATCTAACCTCTTATTCAGGCCTTGTTTAGTCTCCGCCACTAACACAATATAACAGGTGACTTTAGTAATGAGTGATCCTTTTGAAGCATAAAATGATATATGTTGGTGTGGTAAGTATAATTCATTAATCATGTTAGTTGTATTTTAAAAACTTTTATTTTAGGAGTTACTTGATCAAACCAAGTTCATGTTGGGATTTTTTTTTTCAAACTACTATTTCGTACTCACATTATGCATCCTGCAGGCATGCAGAGCAAGGTATGAAGACCTGCAACAACGCTTTACTGGTTGCAAGTGAGGATCCTTTTTTTCATGTGATGTATTTGTACTAGAGCCAGCAAATATGTTGGTTGGGTGACGGGTTAAAATGGGTGCATTTTTTTGGGTACGGGTCGAAAATGGTTGGCTAGACTTGACCTGTAAACATTTTTTTTCTTTTTATTAAAATTTCGTACAAAAACAAAATAAACTATGGATGACTTTCAACTTGTTAACTCATTTAACCCGTTACTCCTTTAGCTAAACTTTTTATTTGATTCATTTGACTTGTTAGGGATAGACGATAATCCAGATCGCTTATTCAATTATTTAAATTGGTCTGTAGTTGGCCAAACTTGTTCCACCACTCTACTCTGGTGGTCCAAGAATCGCGCTCATGTTCCTGTTGGACTGCATGTAGTTTCTTATTGATGTTGATTCCACCTGCATTTGGCTCGTTTTCACTTACTCTTTTTAGTGATTGATTTTCGAAACCACTGAATTTGGTTTTGTTTTATTGTCTAAAAATACTACAGTTGCAAAAATGTCAATAACCTCTGTAATTTGCAAGAATTTGTGCTTTTTGACTAACTGCAGAAATATAACTTCAATTAAAAAATCTATTTGATTTTGTCAATGATGGTTGGTTACTTTGTTTGCAATGAAAAGTCAACCACGATGGTTAAAAAGTCAATCACTCTATTTGATTTTGCCGAGCTTGTTATACATAGCGCGATTGTTTTTGAAACATATCTTGAACAGGCTTTAAATTTGTTGGTCGCCATGGTTTTGATACGTTAGATATTGGTATGATGAGCTTCGAGAACGTCGAGTTGCTGAATTGAAGCAGGCGCTTCAGAAATCAGAAGAATCAATCGGGTCAGTCTCATCTCATCTTTCCCATTTTGTAGACGAAAACTATATATTTCTTGGCATTATTACACTTCTTTACGAGTAAAGGTGGCCAAATGGTTAGTTTGAGTATCTGGTCAAAACAGGTTGGGTGGTTGACCCGGAACACCTTCTGTTCAAATCTTTGATAAATAGTTAGTCGAGTCAAATATGATTGGAAAAGTTCTCAGTTTTTAATTTACATTTCTATAGCAATGGTTAGTTTGCGACAAAAGGTGAAATATGATGAAATTAAATAGTCAAATCGTTGTCTTTCGTCATTTAACGCTTTGCTTATAAATTGCAAATTTTCCTATAGGCTTCTTGTATCAAAGCTAGAAAATCTCAAAGCCGAAAAGGGGCATTGTGATCAAATCAATTACGATTCAAGCCAGACCGAATCCCCGCCTTCATCATTACCAAAAACAAAGGCAGCCATGATTAAAAGTATTAAAAAACAAGGGTCAAAAGATGATTTTGAAGCATCTGCTGGAAGTTTCACACAAGATCTTGAAACAAACCCACAATCCAAATCTCACAGTCCGTCCCTGGATTCGCCTGAAGTGAAACTAGAGGTACCCGAATCCTGTATGATTAGAAAACAAAGAGGGAAACGAAAGAGGAAAGATGGTAGCTGGGATGTTAAAGAAGGGATTGTAGAGATTGAGAATTTGGGTTCAAGTGGATGCATTCGGCGGGATGAGACTTCGACAAGCAGTGGTTGTGTGCGGTCGTCAAACGTGGATGGAGAGGGCCCACAGTTTGATGATTTGGTGGGGATTTTTAATTCTGTTACAGAGAACCAGTATGCATTGGTCTTTAGACGCCGCCTTGATAGTCAGGTAATGACCTCATTTTGGGTTCTCTTCATTGGCCCGTTTACCTATCAATGGGTCAATTTGGGTTGTGTTTTATATGAAACAAGTTAATATTGGTCAAACTTGCTACTTATCAAATCTGCCGGTATATCTCTAGACGAGGACACGAGGTTATAACACATGTATGATGTAGTTTTTCCAAGACTTAATAAACCATGTCAATCTTGAATATGACTTTGTTTGTTGACCCAAGAAGTCGAAATGTTGTTTTATAAGTTTGTTTGTTTGTTGACCTTGAAAGTCAAACTTTTTTCTTTTTTTCTGCAGAAAAGAGCAAGGTATAGGAATACCATCAGGCAGCATATGGATCTTGACACAGTAAGATCAAGAATTGCTAACAACTGTATAAAGTCAACACAAGAACTCTTCAAAGACTTGCTTTTGCTTGCCAACAACGCCCTCGTGTTCTACTCAAAAAGAACACGAGAGTACCAGTCTGCACTGACCCTCCGAGGCATAGTTACCAAAAGGTACAAACAGTTATTCAACGATTCTAGCAGCAGCAGTAGCAAGCCATTATCATCTGTCCTATGTTTTCCCTCAATGTCCACTCCTGTAAGACCTCGAAGTATTAGGCCACGTGCCCCATGTAAACAACCGAAGCTCGTGGTTAAGTTTCCAGTTAGTGGCCCTGTAGCGGGCCCACATGGGTATTTGAAAGTCAATAGTAATAGTAATACCAATTCCACTACCCTGAATCCTGAGATTGAAGGGAGTAAAAAGTCAAACGTTGACTCTATCGGTGCTGCTGATCCGAAAACCATTAAACGTGGATTAGGACGGCCGAAAAGGGTCGGAGGTGGCGGCAGAGGTGGTAAACAGCCACCACCACTACCTAGAAATTGTACAAATCAGAAGAAAAACATCAAAAGTGATGGATGCTGATTAGCAGATTTGTTGATAGTTTTTTCGTAGTTAAGTTTTATTACGCGGCCATCAATTGGTTTATCTGTGAAGGAAATCTTCAGAAAATTGTCCATTAGTATGTGAACTGCAATTGAATATATTTTGATGCCATTAACCTTGTATAGAGCTTGTATGTTGTTATTGGGTATGATGTTGGTTGCATCACAATAGGCTAACTACAAGGGCTATCTAATGAGTGAGATGAGGCGAGTATAACTTGGACTCGAGCTCATAACAATTTACTTTATTTATGGGCGTAGCGTAAAATAGTGAAATATCAACAGAGTGATATGAACGACTGTTGCATCTACATATACGTCAGAGCCGTTGTTGAGAATCCGAGGAACCTCCAAGGCCTTGTGGCAGTTAAAAAATGAGCTCTTAAATATAAAATTCTAAATATAAAAAATAGTAATAGGAGAATGATTGTGAATTTGTGATAACAATAAACGAAACAAAACTATTGTAGCAAAAGGATCTTCTAGATTTTTTAGTAGCAAAGTTGTCCAGTTAATTCATATGTTCTATTATCTTGTTCAAGTCTTTACATTTTTCGTAATAAATTAAAAAACTAATGATGAAGAAATAAAAGAACCTAATCGATTAGACTTGTCTTTTCACTCTAAAAAGTTTAGTGGTGAGCAGAGGTGCACAAAAAAACCGGAACCGAAACCGGAAATTAAACTTACAAAAGAAAATAATAATAAAAGCCCATGTTACTGTTTGATCTTTCAAGGTGAGCCCATAAGTTTAAAAATAACCTACAAGCATAGAAGCAACACCACTATTTTGTGGAGAAAAGTTCTCATGGCCTTTTTTTACTTTGTCTCAGTTCAACTACCTTGTTTGGACTATAACTTGCAGTGAAGCATAATCACCAAACAAACTGACGTGCGATGAGATAGAAGTTTTATTTGAACGGGTCAATTATCGTTACTTTTTTGTTTTTTTATCGTGACGAACCGAACCAATATCATCTGAACATCGATAGTGGTACCATATCCATTTTTATGGTTTTCTTACCATGACAATATAAATGGGTTGAAGCAGTGTCGTATTAGCAATCAAGTATTTTGTTAGTAGGGGTGAAGCCTTAAGTAGGCGAAGGGTGCCCCGGGCCTCATCGTTTTTTCCTCAGTAGTTTAAATTTTCTCGTTTTGTCCGAAAATTTTGTATATATTGAGTATGGCCCCCACTGATTTTTTTTTTTAAATGAGTCTCGTGACTCTAGTCCCCATTATTCAACAGTTCAAGCTCTACCACTGTTTGTTGGTACTGTAAAAGCTATAGCGAGTGCCAGTATCATGACGAACCTCACCAACACTGGCTAAACATCGATATTGGGACTGGCATTCATTTTTCTTGGCTTTTGAATGCGAAACACGTGTCAATTTTCTCTTGGGCATATCTTTTGTTTGTTATACCGAGTGTCACTACCGTACTAGTACTACAAGGAACGAGAAACGCTACCAACTGAAAGCCAGCACGGAAAGTCCCACTAGTTATTAAATATTCCCAAATCATATATCAATGTTTAAGAGTTGTTTTCTATCTTAACTAATCATAGAAAGAGAGGGGAACAAAAAGAAACACTTATTAAGACATTTGAGCATTTGATCCCATTATAATGTCTTTTATGCAAAACGGTGCTTCCTTTAGTTCTTAATTGTTTAGTCGTTAATCGTTATGTCTAGACTGTATAAATACATCTCACCAGTCTTCTGTAGGATTTGAACTCCTAACTTTTTTTTAACAAAGCAATTATTTGACCCGACCATGACATGTTGGTCTAATTCTTTTTAAATAAATACATATATAAAGTGTAATTAACACTAAAATATTATAAAGAAACAAAATAAACATAACACTTACAATGAGATTTGCACAGCGGATAGATGGTAGAGAGTATGCACATCGGTGGATTAGTAGTAGTTTTTTTTAAGTTGTTGGAATATAATATGAAGATCTTGGACAAACTGAAGGGTAAGGAGGTTTAGTTAAGGAGCGTCGGAGAGATTTTAGTGTGCCATGAAAGTTAAAAATACTATTGCTTTCAATGGTTTTCTTGGTGTTGGAAGACAGTTGTACAATTATCCTTAATAGCATATGTAAACTATGTTCACAATTATCTATTACAGCGTTCAGCTATGGACTATCTCTGATAATTAAGTTTTGTTTCGTTTTATGGAAAGACAGTTGTACAACAAGACACAAAACATCTCAACAAGACACAGCATCTCAATGACATCTTAAAGTCAATAAGAGGCCAACATTTGTGTCAATAATGGCCAACATCCGTTTGATTATTTTTTGAACTTTGTAAAAGTAGTTTTGTCGTTTATTTTCTTTAGTTGTTAACCATACATGTTGTAAGAGCTATAGTGTTTAGTTTCTTTGTAATTTGCCTATAAAAGGCAACCATCTCTTTCATTGTAAGTACACCAAGAAAACCAAAACTTTCATGGCACACTAAAATCTCTCCGACGCTGCTTAACTAAACCTCCTTACTCTTTAGTTTGTCCAAGATCTTCATATTATATTCCAACTAAAAAAAAAAAAACATACGGCTGATAGAGAATTCAAGCATTAAACTAGTACATGGTTTTGATCATCCAATAAAGAAACATTGTCACATATAAGAAGGTAGAGATTGTGCATATGCCAAGTTTGTTGACAACTTCAAGTCGTGTGAGACGTGTGTTGGACATTCCCAAAATATGCTAATTTCTGCGAGACTGAAGGGTTTGGATCGAAGATCCGGTTAAGTGTTGCAGCCAGGCGGACCCCACCTTGCGCAAGCCTCATCTCCACAATCGGCAAACGTGAGAGGAAGTACTCGTCTGACACATTGTGAAAAAAAATAATTAGGCCTTTTGATGTATATGTAACTGAAACAATTTGTATGCAGGTTGTTGTGTTGGAGCATGGATGATATAAAGCTGTTTCATTTATTTATACCATTTTCCTTACTTCACATCAAGTATATAAGATGATTTCGGATAGCATGTGCTTGCTTTAAGTCTTTAACTAATGCTATCTAATCTTACATAACAATAGTAACTGTTTTACAAGAAAAAAAAAAGTGACGTGCGCCTCGCGCTATGGCTTTTGGGATCTAAATGACTTGCAGGGCCTAGCGCTTTTTTAAACTAAGATTTCATTTGAATCAGTTTGTGTTAAATGTTGTTAATGCTAAATCGAGGTGAGTAATAAATGTAACACACCTCCTAGAGTGCTTCCTGGTGTAGCGTTTCTGTAGGCGTAATTGCACGAAAACTTGATGCTTTCGGAAGCCCACCTGCAGGAAATTACCACTCAACTATGGACTGTATTATCAAGAGAAAAAAAAAATACTAAAATACTCTTTTTTGATATCGAATAAAGATTCCTGTGGAGGGAAATCAAAAGCTAAGTTAACTGGGAACAAAACTTGGAAGAAAAGTTTTGCGCTTACGGATCAGGACAAACATCTTCACCAGATGTACAATTTTCCCAAGAAGAGATGTCATTGCTCCACTTATCCTATTTCCAAGAACATAACAAAAGAGAAACAAACATGAATAAAGTTTGAGGATGTCAAAAGCTGGTGAAGTAAAATTTTTTTTAAACAAGTAGATGAGCCTCCGTCCCAAATATGTCATCGTTTGAATGGACAGATAGTTTGAAAATGTTTCGACTCCTAGTCAAATATGTAAAATGACCCTTAATCATAGCAAGATAACAAGTCGTGTGGACCCAAAAATATGCCAACGTCACAACAGAGAATAGAAAAAAATCAAACATTTAGCTATCAAGAACGCGGGTCGAACGCGTAGAGAGCGCATACAACCTGCTTGTTAGAAAAAGCCGTTAAAAAACTGGAAAATTGGTATGTAGACCCATTGCCCAACCAACCCATTTTGTTACCTCTAAATATTTAATAATGCATCTAAAAGAAACAGATGAAATCATACTGTAATATTATTCTCAATTGCTGATATCATGACGTCGAGATCCTTGTCATAGAATGTCTTCATGGCAGATTCAATTATATCACTATCCCATACCTGAAATATAAGTTATGAAATTGAATTTATATAACTCGGTGCGTAAAGATTTTAATCCCGGCACTTGTTAATCAGCATCTGTTGGTCCAATCACCACTGTTTTCATCACCAAAATCTTAAGTGGATTATGATTTATGACATGATCCCATTCTTTTACCTTAGTCGGAGAAGTCCTTTGTTATAAGGTTATCGATATATAAAACTGTAAGAAGAAACAGAAAAATGCAAGTGGTTAATAAAACTTTGACGTACGTGATGCAAATTGGTCTTCCTCTTATACCACCTGACTGTTATTGTGTTTCCACCTTCATCACTAGTAAAGCTAACATGCAGAGGCTGCAAATAAAATATAAACTCTTAATTATCATTTTGCATTAAATGATACAATGCTTTTGAGTTTTGATGGAAGGGTTTGATTCTCGGTCATATATCTAATGATACCCTCAAAAAATAAAACAGAGGAATCGTCTGCAATGAAGCTAGAGATGAAAATTTGGCAGGTTGGGAACTGGTCGATATAGGTTCAGGTAAAAGCAGGTGATTTGTGGTACCGGTTGGGTTGACCCGAAACACTTTTTGTATGTAGTGACATATAGTGTATTAAAGATAGTTACAAGAACTATATTTACATGAAAATATAGGTACTTTAATGAATCAAGTTAGGAGATAGTATGCGATAAAAAACACTTTGGGCAACTTCCAACTTGTTCAACCTATTTTTTTTACCCATTTGACCCGTTAGAGGATAAACATAATCAAAATCCACACATTCATAAATAATAAAACAAATATCTGCCTCTAACTGAAACTGATCCTATCAATATCTTGAAGCGTTTACTAATGACCAAAGCAGGACAAGCTAACCTGATGCACATCCCCAATATAATGAGATAGGAACATAAGTGCTTCAGTTAGGTTGTCTGTAATTAAAAAGTTAGGAGTGCCAATTTTTAGTTAGTGTAAAAGAACTAATGAGTAATGACAGTTGGTGCTTACACTTCACAACTGAATTTGAAACATTATAGCCGGTGACAAGTTGCTCCGTGTAGTTGTAAATGGCTCCAGTGACGCACCTATCTTTGACTCCAGATGAGTCATGGCAGTCCCCTATGACATTATCATTATCATAATTTAAATTGCTTTATTAAGTGCTTTAAAATGTCAAATCTCTGGTTCAAGTTTTGCCATTGCAAATTGGTGTCTTTTACATTAAAAAATATGCCGTGTTTCTCTTTCTTAAATGAAGGGACCAACTGAGAGTTGAAAATTCAGAAAGAACGTCAGGAACCGAATAGAATTGCAGGAGATTTGTTAACTTACTGCAGTAATCATAATTACACCTGAAATCAGGGGTGTCAACATAATGCAATTCGCTGGTCCACCGCCACTTGTACATCCACTTTATTTCATCAGGCCAGGAGCAGACAGATGCTAGATCACCTTCAGCAGTTTCCGGTAGCAATTCTTTTACCGCCTTCAAAGCTTCTTCACTAAGAAATGACTGATTATGTAAAAGAAAATTACATCAATGGCTCATAGAGGACAAGAACCTACTTCATATATAACTGACACAAAATGCATACATGCGAAAGAAAAGCACAAACGTAAACAACAAACTCGAGTACTTGGTTTTTAAAAAAGTGTTTGGCGCTCCAATTCGATTTGCTCACAAATGCATGCGCGAAACACGTTCATTATCAAAAAAAAAGTGCTAAAAAATAATATAGAGAATGTTTTAACTTGTAGACTTTTAAACACTATAATATGAGATATTCTCATCTGTAGTCAGATTTGCTGAATTTATGATCAAATTTGTTCAAATACTCAAACCGCTTGCTCCATCAATGGTCAGATTTGAAGAACCCAGGACCGTTGCAGTCTACAGTCTAATTTGTTCAAACATTGGTTAACTGCATAAGGCGCCACATTACATGCGAACTCATCACCACATCATGTGGTGGTGTGCATTATGCGCTCCTAATGCACGTGTTTTAAACCAAGCGCGCACACACACACACACATATATGTGTGTGTGTGTGTGTGTTCGTTAACACCCTTAACTAACGGTTCATGAATCATGAACATAAACAAAAAGAAATGAACTTTAATATCAAAAAACATATAAATTTAAACAAACAAACACACACACGCACACACACACATATGTGTGTCCGTATTGAACTTTTGTATTAGTATTTAAATGAAAATAAACGAACCACTAAACAAACGCAATAAAACAAACATAAACGAACGTTCACGAACATAAAGTTTAAATTTAAACGAAAAGAAATTGTTCATGAACATAGTTACATAAATAAACTTGGTTTACATTTTACAAGCCTAATCAATAATCATAACTCAAAGCCTAGAAACTTTCTTGAAAAAAAAAATAACTTGATACAACTAAAGCCCTATACTTGATTAATAATTAACAACTAATATCATCACAAAAACTCCCAATCAAATGCATCACAAAAATAATAATAATAATAATAATAATAACAAACAAACATGAAAAAGATTTACCTCAGCAATTTTACAAGTAGCATAGTGTCCTTCTTTCCCCCATCCAATAGTTCCAGGAACTATTATTATTAATAATAGTAATAATATAGAAAATGTTGATTTGATCGACCAGAGGTTGATACCACTCATATTACTTCTGATATAAATCAAGAAAATATGCAACAGATTAATAATTAAAGAATTTGATTATAGATAGAAGAATGATAATTGAATTAATAGGAAAATTAGGTCAATGGGTTTACTTAATTTGTTGAAGTATGATGCAGCAGATCAGATGAAGCCTTGAAGTGATGAATTAGAAAAGCCCTAAATCATATATTCGCGGTAATTTTTAGAGTAGTTATAGTTATGCTCAGCCAAGCCAAAACCGAACCATTAGATCCAAACCGTATAATACAAGGTTTGGTTTCGGTTCTTGAATTTAGGTGAAAACGGGTTAAGTTTAAACCCTCATTAATTTAGTGGGTTTTTTTAAAGATCTGGTGAGTCCGTTTAAAGAACCACTAAAATCGTCTATATGTTCACACTAGCTGATTACCCCGGGAGGGTCCCGGGGTTGATAAATTTAATTTTACGTGATAACCTATTACAAATGGCTCAAGTTAACTAACCACAAAATCTTCCAATCATTGCATGTTCATAGTATTCTAATCAGTAATAACTCATATTCCCCACAAAATCTAATTTTACGTGATAACATGAACACTTTGTGTGTTTTTTTCCTGTATGAACGAAACCCCATAAAAAATAGTCGATTTTTTCTCCGTTTTTTATATAGCACTATGGTACTCGTTGGAAAGATAATAAAACGCTCGTTAATTTGGTGTAATTTTTTTCTTTAAAAAATCCCGTATATAAAAGATATAAACGTTTAAAAAGTTATGGGAGTAAATATGAGAGAGAAAATTTTAAATTTATTTTTAATTCTTTTTTCTTAAAATAACTCAATTTAATTAAAAAAGAAAACAATTTAAAAACACCAAAAACTCTCCATTATGATGCCACATGGCACAAGTTTGAGGCCTCCATTACACGCCACGTCAGCAAAAGTCTTTTCTTTTATATATATATATAGATTCTCAATTTCTCAGTTTAATATTTAAATAGAACACATGTTAACTAAATAATTCTAACAAATTGGTTGAGTTATGAGTTCTATTCAAATTGTGCAACTTCTGTAAAACATATAGAATATGATAAAGAAAAAGAAAGTAACTTAAACTGAGAACCAACACTTACAAAATCGCTTATGAGGTGCACCGGTTGGTTTAATGTGTTCGAGCAATGATATAATGTAAAATGTGACATTCGTAATACATGATACATTTTATTCTTAGTGTCAAAATAATCAATCTAGTTGGTATCGTACACTTCTAAAAATATATCATATGTCCTTAACATGACTACAACACCACAACTTAAGTTTACTAAAGTTGTATTTTATTTAATAACCCGGTTTCGAACCGAACCAGTAGGTTTTTATATGGTTTAGTTCCGATTCTTATATTTATCAATTAACGGTTTTGGTTCGGTTCCCGTTCGACCCGGCAAACCGTCTAATACTTATAGTTATATAGTCCTTTAGGCGGTGTTTTTATAAGACCAATTGTTATGGACGTGAACACACTATATGGGGCGTGGGTTGGGTGTCACCTCAGCCAAAGGAGTGTGGCGCACCATCATCTATGGGCATGGAAGGTCATTGGTCAAGGTGTGGTCACAACCATTGAGAAAGGGCAGGTTTGTTTAAATGTTTTTTTACCAATTAAAATACACCAAATTAACTCACTTTATTTTCACAATCACAATACACTGTTATATTTCTTTCATACGGTGAGTGTGAATACCTCTCCTGCTTATGTGGCGCTGAGTGGTTAGGTGTCTCCTAGTGAAGATTAGTTTTCGTTCACATTCAATCATCATAACGGATGGTCGGATGGTCTAAATTGTTCGGGTTTGGAACCAGTAACACTAGAGTATGTTATGTGTAGTTTTTGTATGTGTATAATTATATATGTTTTCGATAAAATGAATTAAGTATACTTTCATATAAAAACATATAACGTTAGGAGTTTGCTTTTTGAGTAAGAAGTGAAGAATAAGCTTTTGAATTCCAACGATCACATACATATGCCATATAGTTAACATAACATTTCCTATATGTTTTTCTTAAACCATGACTTTCATTCAAAAAAAAAAAGCAAAGTCCTCAAACTGAGGACCGCCCAAACAAAACATAATTACAACAGATAAAACGGAAAAATACACCAATCTTTCCACCTAATGTGTTTATGTTTAGATCTATGTTTAAGCCATAAAAAGGAAACGGACTTCACACATGAGACCACTTCTGCCCCCTTAGGAACCTTTCCCCTAAAAAAATTATCATTCCTTGCTTTCCATGGCCCAACAAGCCCGCCAAAACAATCCCATGAGCTATTGTTTTTTCCTTCCCTTCCTGTCGTCACTTGCTTGTAGAGCTTCAAAATATCACGAAAATCAAAAGCGAAGAAAGGGCCAATCTTGAGCCAATTGGAAACCGCACTCCAAACACCATAAGAAAAAAGCACGGGCCGTGAACAGTAGACTCCTCTTCTGTGTCACATAATCTGCACAAAACATTTTCCATCCGAATATTCCGCCTAGCCAAAGCATCAATTGTAGGAATTCTGCTCATCTCTACCCGCCACGCTAAAATATTACATTTTAGAGGCACCTATGACACCCATTTGAATTTAAAAAAAGTCCCATAGCCTCTCGCTTCTCGAATTAACTGTTTCACAATTTTAACCGAAAATGTTACATTTTAGAGGCACCCACCCACCCAAAGTTTACATGGAAGAACCGACCATCTACATCGGCTCGTGTGGCACGCCTCCACATGTGGTTCCTAATGTTCATACACAAAGAGGGTTTATATTTAATTATTACAAGTTAAATAAAATAAAAAACAAGAACGGACAAAAATTGTTATATACACTATTTACGATTTAAGATGATCTAATGTTAACAAACAACACTAGATACCTTTATAAAAATGGTATACGATAGCAAACAAATGTAATGTATTTTGGGTTAACGCCTGCCACCACTACATCAGCACCGTTCAGGCACCGAACACCGTGCTTTAGACACCAAGGGCGATGTGCGAGCGGGTTAACGAACATGAAAAGGAGAAGAGATATGGCAAGTGGGGCAACCAATGAAAATGGAGGCACTGACCCACAACAGATGGGTGCGTGTGAAAACCTAGTTTATCTTTACATAGTAATAGACAAAGAAAACCTAGTTTATCTATCACAAGAATATTAGAAAGAAAATAATCACAAGTGACCTACAAGAGTGCAACGATTTTTTTTTGCATAATAGGTGATTTGGAAGATTGAAGAGTGCTTTTGGGTGGTGTATGGAAAATTTTGTGAAAATGGGTAGGTCGCTAGTCCAACCAGCGATCTTAAAAAGGGAATGTTGAAGCATTTCACTACCTTAAGAGAAGGTAGCTAATCCATTTCACTACCTTCATTTGACTGATATTGCTGCAGATTCTATCACTTTAGCACAGAAAAAAAGAACATTAGACTATGGGGTATGGATCGGGAAGGAGCTCGGGAAGGCTGACGTGGAGCTTTCCCCGAAGGGGAACACCCCCCCCCCCCCCCCGCTCCAGCTTCGGTGAACTCGGGGAATTCTTCCCGTTCTCCCCGTCCCATTTCCCAACGTTTTTTTTGAACGTTAAATAGAGAGAGAGAGGGGTTTAAAGAGAGAGAGAGAGAGAGAGAGAGAGGGTTAGAGAGAGAGAGAGAAGACCTGTTGAAGAGACGACGGCGGTGGACTTTTTTTGCCGGAGACGAGCTTCTGCCGCCGGAGACGACAACTAGACGGCGGTGGAGCTTTTGTCTAGTGTGTATGTGTGTGTGGGGGGTTTTAAAGGGAAGAGAAGTAGAGAGAGAGAGAGATCAGAGAGAGATCAGAGAGAGATCAGAGAGAGAGAGAGAGAGTGTGTGTTTTGGAGAAGATGAAGAGTGTGTGTGTGTGTGTCTGATGAGTGTATGTGTGTGTGAGTTTTGTTTATTTTTTATTTTTTATTTTTTTAATACTTAAATTAATAAAAAAAAGGAAGGGGGAAGGAGGGGAACCATTTCCCCTAGAAGGGGGAGGGGAAGGGGAAAATGACGTGGCGCTGATGTGGAGAAGGGGGAGGAAGGGGGAAGGGGAACCACACCCCATAGTCTTACAACCAAAGGGACCCACCATTTCACTTCCACTTGGAACAATTGTCAGAATATTGGGGAAGCATGCCGATCGATACAAAGTTTGAGGCTCTTGGGAGCTCAAACAATCTGTATCAAAGCCTTAAAGATTTTCTTGTTACTTTGCTACATAAGATTCCAAATTTATGCTTCTTAACCCCAAAAGTCTATCATATGATCTCTGCAAAAATCTTAGACAGTGTTATCACAACTGAAGAGAATGAAGAAGGGATTGTACGTCAGGAATCGACAAACTGGACTCCTTCGACAAAGGAATCATCATGCTTTTGGAAGATGAAAAATCACCTCAAAAGATTGCTTCGTGTGAGCGATCAAGTCCATTGTTTCCCCTCTTTTACACACACCAGAATTTAAACGTTTGCTATTCGCTAGGTATACAAAAACTGATGTTCATTTCAGAATTCCTTTACTTTCAAGTTCAAAACTAATATTGATTTCAGATGTTGTTTTACAAGCTCTAGACTTTATTCATTCAGAAACAGGTAACAAGTAGTAGCAACAAAACAAAAGTTTAGTGTAAATACAACTATTACCTAATCATCCATATGATAACTAAAACGCTTTTTATTGAATATAGCTTATTGAATCAGCGACCTTCTTTGAAGCTCGCGTATTGAATGTGTGACCTTGAAATTCTTTGTTGAAGGTCACTGATCGAATCAACGGCCTACCTACTTTCATAATTTTTTTTTATCCACCACCTAAAAACACTTTTCCATATTGATTTTTACCTATTCTTGAAAAAAACTCCAATGCAACACTCGATAAGCCTCGCTACAGAGAGGAAGTCTCCTAAATATCCTTTTTAATAAGTAAGGACATATATATAGTCCTAAAATACAACATGATAGTGACGTGGCCCATGGTTCCCTATCGGCAGGGGCGAAGGTTTTATAGGGCCAGGGGTGGCCCTGGCCCCCCCTGTTTTTTGACGCAGTAGTGAAAATTTGTGATTTTCGTAGGTAAATTGAGCCCGGGTTGAGTCCGGCCCCCGCTGATTTGCCACTACCGATCGAAAAAAATTGAGTCTGGTCCCCCCCGATTCAAGAACCAAGCTTCACCACTGCCTATCGGGATAAATATTGTACATAAGCGGTTATTTTGTTATAGGTGATCCCAGATTGCTAAGGTGCATTGTGATTTTTACGAGATAAATAACTTTTTAACTGGTTTTTTAACCGTTCATATATCACATCCGTTAGTACCTTAGTTAAACTGAACCACTCTCATGTTCTCCAAACCGAACCCCAACATAAACATCAGTTGGTATAATTTTATCAGTATATATACCGATCCACCTTCGTATTTTTTAGCCTGATCAGTGCGTTTTATAAAGATAGATATGATATGATATTGTTGGAAATTGTTTATGTGAATGTGAGTTGACCTTGTCCCACATTGGTTGGGAGATGGAAATTGGAAGGGCTTATAAGGAGAAGCTTGAGAGGGAGATTTAAATTGTTAAAGTTACATTATCCTCTAGCTCCTACCCGCGCGCGCAGGGGGTGCAAAAAATGGGTTCGGGCTGGAAAATTTCTTGAATCAACGCGACGACGCCCGCATCTGCGGACACGAATGCAGCTCGAAAAACCTAGGTCCGCGCGACACAGGCTCTTGGTCTTCAGCCTTAATTCGTAATCATTGCCATTATTATTTGTGATTAATAGAGATTAATCACACACATAAAATCTTTTGCTGCAGAAATATCCGTTCAGAAGCAGTCGACTTCCGGTTAACTTTCAGGCAAGTGGGATAGTCTGCAGTGCACCGCGCCGCACTGTTGAACCGGTGTACCCTGGGAACAGACGACGAATCTGTTTAAGGGAATTGTGTCAAACACAAGCCCGGTTCCTTTTTCCTAATCTGTTCAGTTTTTCCTTTCTGTTTGTTTCTTTGCAGAATCGTTGCTGTCTCTATTGCTGTAAGAATTTCTAACAGATATGATATGATATAATATATGTGCATCAATCAAGGAGATTAAATTATATGTAAACTTGTACCATATTTTTATGTGAACCATTAACACATTCAATAGAACTAAACAGCTAAACATTTGACCACTTTATCTCATCTAAGTTAACATAAGTTAACAATAACACAATAGAAAACGATTTAGTTATAAATATATGATAAACATGATACAAAGTACGTATACATGTTTAAACTTCAAACCCCTTGTACCGTGTTTGCTCTACTAACAACTACTGATGGTTCAACCACACTGCAGCTTCTACACGGAGTCGTAATCGACTGCATCATCTTAGCAAACCCTCCACTGTTTCCCTCCTTCATCTTCTTCACTGCAGGTTTTCCGCCTTTATACCGCGGTCCCAACACATCTTTCATGGTCACATGTCCATGTCCATGTCCATGTTCATGCACTTGTGGTTGTTGGTTCAGTTTTAACTCAAAAAGATCGGTTGATTCGGATTTCTTGTGAAGGTTAACAGAAACCGGGGACTGTGCAGAGTAACTGAACTCAAAGTTTATATCGTTTTCGGACACTTTTGTGGCTTTTCGACGGTGATATAAGTTGGGTTGCTGAGGTTGGGGTTGAGTGCATACTACTAGACTGGTTAAAGATAGCGAGTCGGATGAGCATTTATCGGCTGCTACATCGGATGAAGGCATCTTGATCACCATGGGTTCGAGTGGGTCAGTTGGAATAATGTGAATGTTACGTGTGTTATGGTCTATATATAAGCCAAAGAGTGTGTCTTGATGTACCGGCTAGCTTTATTTTCTTGTTGAATTCTATATTCTAAGTTGTTTTATTCGTGTCCTAGTTCGTAAAAGTTAAAAACATCATCGTCACGTTGTGCTACAAATCATAGGACATTTAGAACTCATGAGGGAGGTAGCATGGTAAAAATTTCATATGCCGTAAATAGCACTTAGCGACGCTGATTCTTAGGCTATGTGGTATGGAATGAAGCCTGTAGAGGATTCATTGTGCCACATCAACGCCAAGTGTATAGTTGGGTTAAAGCCCCACAATGGCGCCCCCTGCCCTATTTTCCTTTTTTATTGGTTAAACCGAAGTGGGGTCCATAAAAGCATATGTTGATGCTCGTTATTAGGCTAGCAAGGGTTTAATACCACCCCCCCCCCCCCCTCCAATGGCGCTTAGGAAATGGAGGGGGTGCTATTGGTGGATTTTGTTGAGGCGGAGGTGCGCCAATCCATACCATTTAGCCTTATAAATAAGTTTTTTTTGGATTTGACACTTCCATCGCTGACAATTTTTCCATCACTGACAGTTTACATATTACCAACGAAATATTAAAAATATTTATTTTTAATTATTGGATTTTACATAGTCGTCGCTAATACATCATTATCATCCAGAGATTTCCGACAATGATTTCCAAACATTTTTCTTTGGTATTTGATCGATTCGTTGATGATCACTAAAGGATTTTCGTCGGAATATTAAAGAACTAGTATTTTGTTCGCGGGCGTTGCTCCGAGAGCTTTAGGTGTATAAGTATACATAAGATAGCCTTGGTGTTAGACTTTGTTATACGCTTGAATAAATATAAATAACATGTTATAAATCCTAAGTAAATGTTTTTAACCGTGACTTTGACCATTTTCTAACGGAACTCCCGATGATTTTTTTTCCTCGTGAATCCAACTTAAAAATTTGTTAGCCAAACTTTACTTAAATAATAAAACATGTGCATTTTAAAATGACATTGAAAGCATTTGAAAAAAAAAAATCAACCAGCTTTGACTATTTACCAACTTTGCTACTCTTTTTACTCTATCCATCTGACAATTTTCCTTCCTAGTTGAATTAAGTTACAAAATTTTAAAACGCCAACGGTCACCACTCCTCCCCCACCTCTCTCTTTCTAAAAACCCAGTCACCATCATCATCACCACCACCACGACTCCTCTCTCTCTCTAAACCCAACCTCCTCCACCACCAATTTGAGGTGGTTCACAAATTGTTCATATCGAGAAAGGGAGAGATAGAGACGGCGCACACTTCCGCCACCGCGATAGACGGTCGGTAACGACACGAAGCCGACAACAGCAAGGCAACACACCCTCTCACGGTTTCTCTCTCTAGAAACCCGCTCTCTCTGTCTTCTTGGTTTCTCCGTATAGGTATATCGTTTTAGGCCCTCGTCGTCATAGACGACCGACACAAAAGACCCACGTCCTGGCGGTCGCACGGTGTAATCAGTGCATACACGCCGGAAGAAGACACCGCCGCCGCGGTGGCGCTACGTGTCGCCGTCAGCTGGCCGGAAACAGTCATCAGATCATCTTTATCTCTCTTGATTCGAAGAGAGTTTGAGAGAAATGAAGATAGATAAATAAAATGGGTTTTTATAGGATGGATATGGCTAAGCATTAGATAGTAGTACCACCAAAAAATTAAACGCAACAGTAGCTTCTACATGTTGCAATAGTGACTTTACACTCTCAACTTGAATTTGGTAAATATAGTATGAATAATATATTTTAACTTGTTTATTTGATCACTGACCACCAAGGAACTACGGACGTAGATTTAAAAAAAAAACAGGGTGTAAATGACACGTAGCGGCTCGGGATCGGCTCGGTAAAAAGCTCGAACAAGCCGAGCCTTAACGAGCCCGAGCCCGAGCCTGAAATATGGCTCGTTTAGTTATCGAGCCCGAGCTCGAGCCCTAGATACAAAGCTCGATTGGGCTCGCGAGCCTAATTGAGCCTTAACGAGCTAGAGCCCGAACCCGAGCCCGAGCCTAAGTTACAGCCGAGCCTAAGTTATAGCCTTAACGATTGGGCTCGCGAGCCTAAGTTATAGCCGAGCTTTGGATTTTGCTAGCGAGCCGAGCTCGAGCTCAAGATTGTAGGCTCGAACCGAGCCGAGCTCGAGCTCGAGCTTCACAAAACCTTAACGAGCCCGAGCCGAGCCCAGTCAGGCTCGGGCTCGGCTCGGCTCGTTTACACCCCTACGTAGATATAAAACAATATTTAAACTTTTTTACTGATGTATATAAAAAAATATTTTAAAAGAAAATTTGTTTTACTTTTTTGAAGATTTGCCAGGTTACTTGTTTTATCGGTGATCTTTTCGTCATTGATACTTTGTTTTTATTAAGGTGTTGGAATATAATGATACACAAAATCTAGGCCGGCGGCTGCAATATGAGTTTTGTTACTTATCAAGATAAGTTGTTCGGGTGAGTCTTACGAAGATGTGCGTCTATGTTATATACATGTTGGGCCGCTAGCCGTCCTTATATTAGTTTCTTCCAAGTAATATTGCAAATTACTTTTATTATATGATTATTTATTTATAAGTAAAAAAAACGATGTAGGTGAAAAGTTTGGACATGTGTGCTTTAAAATGGGTAAATAAAGGCAAAAGTTGTGTTGGCATATGGCTTTGAAATGGGTTAAAACATACAACTTTTAGAAGTTGGACTTGAACATAAGATCCTTGTTAGATAGAATAAGACTATAAGAGGATGACGCTTACAACGGTGTCACTCTTCCATCTTCTTCTTAATTATAAAGTAACTAGTGGTATGCTCGTGCTTTGGGCAGATTCAAGGTGTAAATACGGTTGGGATGTTAAAATATATAATGTTGGATATTGACAACATTTACGTCATTATTAACATCGCGTAAAAGAATTCATGTCGATACATTAATAAAAATAAGCACATAATTGTGGGTTGATTTTGAATAATGTTTATATGGAACGTAGATAAAAATAAGATAACAACTAGTTAAAAAAAATACCTATATTAATATTTAGTTACTATAAAGAACTAATAATATGATCCTTGGGCGATGCGTCGTGAGCCCATTGCAAACATCGAATGGATTATTTCAAACGTTATGTCATGCGATAACCATATAAAATTGCATGTTACAACGTACTTAGTTAAACTCAATGTAATTTGTATAAGCATTGCGGTTGAATCAAAATGTGATGTAGATCAAATTTATAACATACAGTTTTAGCGTAACGTACAAACAAATCATTAAAACTTGTATAGAAAAATAATTGACATGTGTAATTAAAAGGGGCTTATTATAGCTTTAAAAAAATAGGAGAGTAACTCGAATTTATACCATGGTGAAGAAACAAAAGTCTAACCTGGATCCAATGGTTAGGCTCGTCTCTACAGAATTGATCCTTCGCTATCCAAATGGCTCTAAGATGAATGGTTCCTGCAAACACACAATATACCGATGTGGGGCGACCGCCTCGAATCCCGAAGGAATCTACTTAGCAGACACAAAAACGTAATCGGCCTTAGTGTGTTCTTCAGGGAATTTCTGAATGGTCTATCCAAGGAGACTAAGTGCTCCTTAAATAGGTTCCACACGGGCCTCAACATCTACCCTTAACTCACCCAAGGGGCCAAGGCCCAAGTTAAGGGCTTGCCTCCACATCGGCCCAAAGTTAGGCCCAATAGGATAAAGCAAGACACGTGTTATATCAGGGAGAGAGATTGTACCGTATTGGTGACGTGGCGTCCCGTGAGTAGTCCCAGGTCTGTCTTGACGTGATTGGCTGCCAGGTGGGGCCTTATCCCCCCTACAGCCTTCCAGGTTAGTGGAGAACCTTGCTGAGGTGGTCCCGTGCACTCCGGTTGGTGGGCGCGTGCAGGATATGTACTGGTTGTCTCATGCGGGTCCTTCCGGGACAGGTGTCGTCCCTTAAGAGGTAGATTGTGCAACATGCTCCCTGCCACACGTCCTCATGTGTTGATTGGTTCGTACATGGCTGTACTAACCTCTTGTTTGATGCCACGTGTCCGGCGTTAATCTGTCTTGTTGTACTGTGGGCGGACACCGTTCGGCGGCTACTTGTTCCGCGTTAGGCTCCGCACCCGCGTATTGCTTACCTGCTTTGAGTGTTCCCGCTTTTACGTTTGGGCCTCGTGGGCCTGTTTCGTCTTTTGGGCTTTGTTTTTGGGGTAGGGCCCATGTGGATTTGGGTCCCTACCCCTTCAAGTCCCCCTAGTCCAGTGCCTCTCTTGGTTGCGCGAAGCGTGAGCGTGAGAGGTGGTGGACTCATTTGTAGAAAGTTTTTTTGTGCGGGGTCCTGAGTTGGCGGGTTGTTACGTTCTACGTCAGGCGGGTGTGAGGACTCGGCGTGATGCGGGTTGTAACGTGTTACGTCAGCGGGTTGCGATGCTGAATGTTACCACGTTTATTTTTGTGAATTTAATTCGAATGATTTGGAGGGAAAATCGAGAAGTCATCATCATCTGCAGTGTATGTGTCAGTTGAAGTGACTGTCCGTCAGTCTGCCGCGTCTGTTCAGCCGTCCTGGCAGTTACTGCAGGCGACTTTTGGTGTAGTTGGTGTCAGGCGCGTGTGGACGACGCGCGGCGCGTGGCAGTTTTTTCGCAGGCTTATGCCACGTGGCGCCTGTTGGTGAGTTCCTTTCCTCTCTCCTCATTAATGCCTTGGGTATAAATAGCAGCAGTTATGTTCAGTTTGCCACTTTGCTTCTGATAACCGTCGAGTTTTCTCCCCTCCTTCCTTTCTGGTGAACCTTTCCTTCCACCCGATTTTCTTTTCCTCTTCCCAATCTACTGCAAATGGCTGAGGCTGATGCTAAGGGCAAGAAAGATCCCGTCGGTATGGCCGACGCTCGGATAAAGTGGAAAAGGGACTCCTTTGAACAGTTCCTTGCCCTGTATGAGATTCCGGCGAGTTGGGAGCCTACCCTGCCGTCGGAGGGTGAGACTGTTCTGGACGCCGGTCCAGGGCGAATGGCGTTGTACGCTGCCCACTTCCAGTTGGCTGGTTTCCGTCTTCCGGCCAGTCGGTTTGTTTGTGACTTGCTGTTGCAATATGGGGTGTATCTCACACAAGTGACACCCCTAGGGATGGCCAGGATGGTGCACTTTGAGTTTGTGTGTCGGTCGCAGGGTGTAGAGCCGACGTTTGACATGTTTAATGCGTTTTACAGGCTGACTCGCGGGGGGCCGCTATGGTTTTCGTTTACCCAACGTAGCCGGATTCGGCCTGTGGGGAATGAGCCGCCCCGCAGCATGCATGATTGGAAGTGGAAGTTCTTTTTTATCAAACAAGGCGTTGTTCCTGCTCCGCTTCAATGGTTGGCTGTCTCCGGGAAAACAAGGTTGCATGATTTTCCGGTGACCAATTATGAGGACTTCGACTGGTATGAGAAGCTGACGCAGCAAGTGACATCCATTGAGATGGCGCATGTGAAGCCTGAAGCCCTCTTGATGGCGGGTTTAAGCCGTGTGGGGGGAAGGTCTGATGCAAACCCTCATTTCTATGTGAATGGTGAAGGTATTTAATCCTCTCAGCGACGCTAATTGTTGATTTTGTATTTGTTTTTGGTGATAATTGCTCCGCGTACCCTGTTTGCAGAAAAGAGCTGTTTCTATTCAATCGTTCCTGGCGTCGTTGGTGAATTCCGCTGGGAGCCTCTGCGCGTAGGTGAAGAACCTTACGTGGAGCAGACGCGAGAGAACTTTCTCCCTGTGAATGTGAAAGATTTCGCTGGTCATGTGCTGATACCAGGTGACGTTCCTGTCAACCCCCGCCCGCTTAACGCGATTTCAGTTAGCGGGACTAATATTATGTTTGTCTCTGATGATGAGTCTGAGGATGAATCCTTCTCTTTGACTCATCGCGCTCGGGGTCGTGCAGGTTTAAGCGGTGAGGGCGGTTCCTCTCAGAACCCACCCGCTACTGGCGGGTCAAAGAGTAGGGATGATTATGTGGAAGTGTTTGAGACACCGCCTGTGACCTTGCGTACCAGGGTTGAACCTGGTCGTGGAGGCCATGGTGCCGGCAAGAAGCTGAAGGATGTGATGTCGATGATGGATTCGTCGAAGCGGAAAGTGCCTGAAGGCGATTCGTCCGCCTCCTCCTTGAAGGTCCGACTGGGTGTGTCTTCGAAACGTCCAAGATTGGCGTCTAAGATCGTCAAGGACGTTCATCCAGGTTAGTTGTTCTCTCTCCACTTTGTATTACTTGTTGTTCTTTCCGCTGCTCATATTGCTTTACGTTGTTTGTAGGTGCAACTCTCCTTTTCCCAGGTGGGCCTAAGGTGTCCGACGCGCGTGGTGTTGGCCCGATGGACACTGAATCCGTGGGGGCTACCACGCAAGGAGAGGGTCCCATTCCGCCCGAACAGGCGGATGATATCGAAATGCCCGGGGTGGAGGATGATACCGCCGCTTCCAGTGCACAAAGGGAAGCCGAAGCTCGTGAAGCGGAGCGACTACAGGCGGTAGCGGCGGAGGAGTTGCGTAGGAAGGAGCAGGAGAAGGGGAAAGGTGTTGATACCGGTGTGTCCGGTGAAGGTTTTGCGGCAGGCCCTACCTCACCAGGTGGTGGTGAGCACTCTCAGGGTCTGGGCGGTGAAGATGATGTGGTTGACGATGTTGTTCATGAGAAGGTAACTACTGGTGGCGGTGGCATGAAGCAGGGTGATGGCGATGCCCAAAAGAGCGACAACCCGGGGGTTACATCCGCCGGGTTTAGGTTGGATGTGGCCACTGGCCCCGTGTATAGGCCAGAGTGGTCAGTTCGTGAAGATGGACGGTTCTTCCAGGTGGCCACGTGTGAGTCCTGGCTGTCCGGCTCTATTCCACCTGCGGAGCGGGCGTATGCTATGAAGCGAGACCGCATAGCCCTACTGCAAGATGGGGCCGCTGGTTTGGCTATGGCGGCCTCAACGATGAATGAGATCCGTCGTAGCGTGCAAGAGTTGATGGATGCCCAGGAGGAGCTTGCGACACGTAAAGCTGCCTTTAAGAATGTCCGTGAGAAGCATAACAAAGAGTGTGTGGCCCAGTCCAAAGCCTTGAACGATGCCCTTGCTCAGGTTAAAATTGTTGAGGGTCGCCATGCCAAGGCTGCGCAAGAGTGGAAGGCGTCTTGCGAAGCAACAAACCAAACCATCGCTAGGGACGAGATCGTGTGCGGTCCCTTGAAAGTGAGGTTGAGAAGCTCAAAGCTGCTTTGGCGGGTAAGGATAAGGAGCTTGAGGGAGAGAGGTCAAAGTGTGCTGCCGCCAACTCTGATTTGGCCAAGAAGGAGGATGAAGCGCTCCTGCGCGCGTCGCAGGTTTCTCGCCTTGAAAATGATGTCACCTTATTGCAACGCGAGGTGGATGCTCTGCGGGATGAAAAGCTTGCCTTGGCCGCTGATGCCAAGAATTTTGCTGACGCGCACACCCAAGCCCTAGAGGCCTTGCGGGTTGCCCAAGAGAAGCAGATGAAGGCGGAGGGCGACACTCAATGGTTGATGACTACTGGGGTGCAAGGGGTATGTCCTTTCCCTGTGGTAGCTTGACATGACTTTGGTTTATCTTGGCTAACCATCCTTTATTTGTTATTGTAGGTGTTTGCTCGTGTTTGGGAAGAGCCTGCATTGGTGCAGTCGGTTGCCCGCCTCCTTGAAAAGTCAAAGCAGTTTGGTGCTGCCCTTGGGTTTAAGCAAGGGTTCGACTTTTGTCTCGGCAGCCACCCTTTTGATGACAATCCTTTCCGCAACATAGATGCTGAAGCGGAATATGACAAGGAAGTGGCGGCCTATGACGAACTGAGCTTCCCTGTGATGGATGTTGTGGCGGAGTGTGCGCAGCTCCCGAACGGCGTGCAAGTATTACGCGAGGCCTTTGAAGAGGCGGAAAGGGAGCGCCAAGCGGAAGATAACCAGCAAGAGAAGGAGGAGGCGGCCAGGGAGGCCGCTGCTTTAAGTGGTGAAGGAACTTCTGCCGCTCCGCCAAGAGATGAAGGTGACGACGACTTCATTGATGATGTCGCCTTTGATGGTGAAGACTAGTGTTTGATGTTGAAGTAGTTTGTGTTTACTTTGTGTTGAAACAATTTATGTTTACGTTGTGTTGAAACCTTTTATGTTTACTTTCTGTTTACTTACGCGTCGGCGCGTTTGGTTGTGAACACTTGTCCTTTGATTACTATTGCCTTTAGTTTGTGTCTCTTGCTCTTCTCTTGCCATTATTGCTTGTAATTAATTCTGCAGTCATGATGTCAGCCGTCAGTCATTAATGACTGACTGACGGCGCAGCAGGGCACCTGAAGTGACGCAAGTCACTATTTCCGAAGTGCATGATTACCCCTATTAATTGCTCTTCATGATTACCCCTAAGACTTGGGTTATAAAAGGGGATTAGTGGGGGTTTCGTTGTTCATCCACTCACTTCTTCTCCTTTTCTAAGCTTCCATGGATTCCAACCAGCCTAGAACGAAGACCCTCGTGGATTGTTATGACCATTCTGCCGCCGTTGATTCCTTGCTGGAACTCCGGCGACGTGCCCCTCCAGCTCCCTCTCCGGTCAATGTGGTGGAGGCTCCTCCCTTTCATTCGGTGGACCCGGAATGGAAGATGAAGATTCTAGCTAACTACTGTGGGGAGGTGGTGGCTCAAGCTCCTCCGGTAGCTCCTGTTGCCGTTAATGGAGTTCGGACCGATCATCATTGCTTGCCCAGCAGTTGGAGTCTTCAAGCCTACTCCCAAAGTTCGTTTCCGCCGGAGTGATGGTGCTTGGGTGCACATGGTTGTCATAGATTAAGTGTTCTATGTCATGGTTTAAGTTGTTGTTTATATGTGTGTATCCATCAAGGAAAACCCCTTTTTTGTATCATATGTAGGGTTTGAATTTTGTCTATGTATTCGAAACGTGTATTGTCATTATGAAATATGCAATGAAGTATTAACGCGTTGTCTTACTTTGTCACATAGTTATTTTAGTTACTGTAGCTCGATGGCTTAGGTAACTCGTTATGTGTTTTGATAATACTGCGTCCCCTTGGCGGCCCTTCGTGTGGACCTGGCTTAAATTGACTTTGTCCACTTTAGCTGTTCTTAGGTCCGCCGAGGGAACGGCGACTCGTTTCTGGTGTTGCTTGGTCGGCTGGGTTAGCTATTAAAGCGTTGCCCGCCGGCCAAGGTGGCACATCTGCTGCGAAAGCGTCGATGCGCCTCTTTTGCTGCTTAGCGGGCGGGGTCACCTGGAATGGTGTGCTCCGCGGCCAAGGGCGACGTGTTTGCTGTGAAAACAGCAACACGCCTTGCTCGTTGCTTAGTCCGCGAAGGCGCTCAAGTTAGCCGATTTCGCGGACCAAGGTGACGCATTTCTTTTTGAAAATCGTGACGCGTCTCTTAGTCTGCTTAGCCTGCGGGGTAACCTAAGAGTGGTTACCCGCTGGCCAAGTTGACCGTTCGTTATGAACCTAACGACGCGTCTCTTTGATTGTTTGATCTGCTTAGCTTGCGGAGTGACCTATAAGGGTGCTTTCCGCTGGCCAATGGTGAACGCGTTCGTTGTGATAACAACGACGCGTCTCTTCGCTGCTTGGTCTGCGGAATCACGTTAGATAGTAGTTT